>JAWLRI010000863.1:1792743-1811164 GCA_034781795.1 Crypturellus tataupa | reverse complement strand
GGGGCGCACGAGGGCGTCTCGCAGCGCCGCGAGCGCCCCAACCGCATGGAGAGGGACCGACGGTAACGCTCCGTGCGGAGCTGCCGTGCCAAACGCGGAGCCCGAAGTACTAACACTGTAGCCCTGCCAGCAGTACCCAGGGCAGGACGTGAACTGGACGTATTTTGCTTTTCTTCCAAGGAAAAGCAGTGCAGGGATAAAGTGATAGAGGGTTATTAGAGGGAAAAACGGATGGGGGGCTTGATGCTTTACTGCGTGAGGCAAAAAGGGCAGAATTCCAAACACTTAACAAGTCGCTAACGATAACCTGCATATCCAATCGCTAATTCACAAACATGAAGTTTGGAGCTAACAGAAGATAAAGTCCCCCAAGGCCGTGGCTTTTAGTAACATGGGACTAGACGTTTTTGCTCTCTTTTTGTCTGTCTTCTCTCCCCTGTGGCTGACAGTGGTTTTTGCTGCTCTGCAGGCGCCGAATCCGGATTTGTTGCGATGAGCTGAATCTCCTGGTTCCGTTCTGTACTGCCGACACCGACAAGGCAACAACGTTACAGTGGACGACTGCTTTTCTGAAGTACATTCATGAGCGGCACGGAGACTCGCTGAAAAAGGTTTTTAATCTAACTTTGTTTCTGCCCTTGATTACAAACGTGAAAATAGTCCAAATCCATCAGAACGGAGCTAAAAGAATGTGCAAGGGTTTTGCTACATGGCATTTACTTTGTAAAGGGCCAGTGTAGCATTGAATATTCCTTTACTAACCTCCTTGTGGAGAGACTTGCACAGACCCATTCCCAGTGCATATTCCTGTGGACTAGTATCTTGAAAAACACTATGTATCTATCTTGCATCAATATCTACCTTAAACATAATCATTTTTATGCTTTGATTTTAGGAATTTGAGACTGTGTTCTGCGGTAAAACAGGCAGAAGACTAAAAATAGCAAGATCAGACTCATTTGTAGCGTGTCCGGTGCAGGAGAACGCGCCCGGCTTCGGGGACCAAGTCGTCTGACCCGAGCGGCTCGAGCGGCCTGGGCCGTCGGGGTAACCAGCACTGCCACTTTGGGCTGCCTTTAGGTGCTGCCCTCCACGGGAGTCACTTGGTTCTTCTCCTGTGAGTAACTCGACAGGCTCCAGGACGGTCTTGCAAAACAACGTGTAGAAATACAGTAACAGAGCATGAAAGAAAACATTTTTTATTCAAAATGGAAATGAAAGTTAACTACCAGCAGTACCAATCAGTTCGCTGATAACTGGACTTAGGGACCAGAAGCAGCAGAAAATGTCATGACACCTACTCAGTATTTTCTCCTTTTAGCTAGCAAAAATCCGTCCTTTTTCTGTTTGGTTCTGCACTGCGCTTTTGTTTTATTTTATTTAAAAAGAAAAGAAGGTGGCAAGGGCCAGGTAGGCAGTGTTGTAGAACATTCAGTGGTCCTTTACTGACTAGACAAAAGTACATTCTCTAAGTGTAAAATGAAATTAAAGATGCCATTATAATGTCCTTTTTTCAATTATAAGTTATATTAGTTAATAAGTGCATAGTTTCCAAAGTGAACTGCTACAAAAAGTTCACATTTGCCATGAATGTTTTAACACATTCCTCCCTAGAGTACTACCGTGCTGTCAGTAATGGCTTTAAAGTCCAACAGTTTCTTGTATTGTTACTTTAGTCCCAAAGTGGCATATTGCAAACAGTATATTATTTAAATGCACAAACTGTTTTCATTTTAAAGATTAATATGGCTCCCTTGTTCATAAACTTCAGCATTTAGGACAGAGGTAGAATAGTTTGTGAACTGAGAGTGGCTTTATTATTATTATTATTATTATTACTATTTTTAAATAGATGACGCTAACAGGTTTTAAAGTACAAAAATGTCTCCAAAACAAATACTGTTTTAAATCACGGATATTCACAATTTTGCAGCAATTTATTTCAAACAATCCTTGTAAAAACAGTTTAGGAGTGGCGTTCATCAAAGCATTGCTGTGTACAATGAAACTTACAGCATCACAAAGAAAAGGTTAAAAAAATCTCCTTTTATTTTTACAACAGTTCATACAGGGTTTTTTTTGGCTGGTCTTTAGAAGAGCATCCCTTCTTAGTTGGAGTTTTGTTCACAATTACTGTGCAAATAGCTTAAGTAGAGGTCATGAGAATGCTGTTACTTAATTGCCTTTATTATTAGATGGAAATATACAAAAATTCTCCCCTGCAACTTAAAATATGTACATTACATCTTTTGCAGAATCTGATTGCAAGAGGTCTACTATTTATTAGTCTTTGTAGATATTTGAGGTGCAACCAGAAGATGGACAGGAAATGTAGTTGGGCTGTGATCTTCACTTAGGTCAGAGTCTTAAAAATACTGGATATTTAAAGGACTAATTTCCGTTGCTGTAAATAGCAGGTGGGAGCCTAAATACCTTAATGTGCACTTTAGTGCCTGGCCCTGCGTAACTGGAGTCAGTGGGAGCGGCGCCGGGGAACGGAGGTGGCTCAAACGCACGGAGGAGCCGGGATCTCGGGGAGAGCTGGGGACTCTCGGGACCAACCCTCCCTCGGGAGCTTCCAGCTAAGGCAGAAAGGGAAGGGGAGACTTTCTTCTCCCAGCATCTTTACTGCTAACAAAGTAGGGGGAGGAGAAAATACTCACAAAATACTTTTATTACACGTTTTTGTCTGATGCTTTTTGTTTTCCGTAGAACTGAACTATGTCAAAGTCTCCACTTAATTCATTTTAATAGAAGGAACATCTGTCCGTTTATCACTAGGAGGATTCTCGCTGGTTTCTTACAATGCTCTGTTCACTTAAATATTCAGTCATTCTCCACTGCTCGTAGTGTTGTTTTTATGATTTTTTGGAAGTCGCTGCTCCAACAGCTCCCATGCAGGCTGATGTGTCACATATTCCCGGAGTTCCCTGAGCTCCAATCATCCCGGGAATACCAGGATCCCCTGGAAGACCGGGTTCCCCTTGAGCACCATCCCGACCATTTTTACTTATTCCAGGTACACCAGGTAGTCCTAAACAAGGGGCAAAGAGAAAAAGATTTCATGAAATATTATCTTCATTCCTTTTTTATTTTAAAAAGATAAAGTTATTTTTAGTTATTAAAATACTTTTGAGTGTCTGTACACCAGACTTGTTATGGCCTCTCGAGTACAAGGTGTTAAATAAATTTAGCCCGAATTTGCAGCATGTGCATTGCGGTTGTTCATACATCGCACCACGAATAAGAGTAGTTGATTTGGAACCAGGGTTTTCGGCACAGTCCCTCAACAGTGTGTCCAAGGGCTGCACCAGAGCCTGGGGGCTGAGCTCCTCCTGCCTCTCTCCACTCATCTTCCCCCCTCAAGGCTGGCAGTGATTAAGACTGAATACGGGTAGAAGAGCAGCGAGAATGGACGTACAGAAATGTCCCTGACGTTGCACATGTGGAGCTGCCTTTATACCTTGCACTGTTTCAAAATCTCATTCATGTAAAAGGCACATTCCGTTTACAGCCAGAACGGTTTCTGCTTAGGACAGACCCAAGCACTTGTTTTTGAATTTCTTTTTTCCTTCACATTCCAAACAATTCACAAACTCTCAGTTCTGTAACAACGGAGTGTGACGCACGCTACTGAAACGCCCCTAAATCCTGTGCAATGAGATTCTGTCCAGCTGAGAGACAGGGGTATCGGGCAGTCCATAAACCTGCCTTCCTACCTTAATTATGATAAAAAGTGCCTGATCCTATTTGTACGAATTGCAGCTGCTCTTTATTTCATTATATTTCCTGAACTTAATGGGTACAAAGTAGCATCTTTTTATAAGCTTTGGAAAAGAAAACATGTTTATGGATTAATGCACTTATTTATGGAGAAATCTGGGATGCCTTGTATAAATATTCTGTTTTTGTGAAATTATATGGATGGAGAGCCTCCTTTGGGTGCCTTTAACATATTCATTGTGTAGATGTAATCGCAATTAGAAAACTGTTTTAATGGGTAAGAAAAATAAAGAATTTTCCTTCAGAGTTTCTAAGAGAGATTCATTAATTTGCCTAAATGAATCTGAATCCTCTGATAAGGATTCGTGACCATGGGAAGTGGGATTAGAGGCAGCTGCAGAGCAGCAACACGGCTGCTCACCCCACACCATGGACAGATGCCACCGGAGGGGAAGAACCCTAAAATAATGTAATATTTGCAGGGAAGATTAATAAACTGCCGCTGACATGCGCAGCAGTCCCTCTGTAGCTTGTAATTAAATTATTAATTTATTACATGATCCCCAGTGTTACCTTGAAGCCCTTGATCTCCATCAGGCCCATCGATAGCTTGACCCACTGGTCCTTTATCTCCCTTTTCACCAGCGTCACCTGTCAGGGAAGCAGAGAACCTCAACACGAGGCGCCCGGCGCAGCCAGAGCAGAGCACAGGGCACGAGAAGGGCTCCAAAACCCGGGACGTTGCCGGGACCCACGAGTCCAGCCTCACCTCGGGGCCCGGGATCGCCGAGTTCTCCCGGCGGCCCCCGGTAGCCGGGGGGACCGCGAGCCCCGGGATGCCCGACGCTCCCCACGGTGCCGGGAGGCCCGGGCGGGCCGGCGGGGCCGGGACGTCCCGTCATGCCGGGGGACAGCGGCTTCCTCAGATTAGCGGCCAGCTGGGCAATGTGATCTGGAAAGACAGGAAGGGCAGAGCCGTGCAGCCCGCGGCCCCGAGTCCGCCGCGTCGCTGCCACCAGCGCGGTTAACGGGGCAGCGGCTGGAAACTGAGTTTCTGGCAATAAGGGCAGATTTCCTGCTCTCCGCCCCTCCTACACACTTGCTGCTCCTAGCAGAAGGATGCTAAACATCCCAGAACCTGCCACGCCGGCTCACTCGGATCTTTTTATTCTTTTAGAATAATAAATCTCTAGCCATAGATGGAGATTTTGGTCCCCGCTCTGTAGGATTTTTAAGCCACTGATATTTCCTGCTTCCAAACCCAATTTTAAAGATTTTAAATATTCTGGAGAACAACACTTAAAATTATCAGAACAAGTTTTGTGAAACTTGCTGCTTTTAGCTTCATGCCATTGGCAAACCTCCCCCCTAAATGCAAAACAGTAGCACGAAAGACGTAACATTCCCTGGAGGCCCCTGGCGAGCAGAGGAGTGAGGAGAGATGCCAGGATGGGCGGAAAGGGGGGCTCAAGTTCCGAAGGAGGAAGGTTGGAAAGAGGCTCCGCAGGGCAGCCCTTGCCAGCAGCCTCCCGCCCGTTGTGTCAAGGCTGCTCGGTACCTCTGCCACGTTACCGTGGTGAATGATGCTAAAATAATAAACTTAGAAGAATGAAGAACATCCCACACAACGTCCCCGACCTCCTGAATAATTGCTTTACTTTAGCATCAACGTATTTCTCCCTATTAAATCAGAGGAATAACATATCTCGGGGTGATGTCATATGGAGGATCTCTGTCCCTTCAGCTCACTCTGTATTTAAGCCCCTTTCCCGCAGCAGTACTCACCGTTTATCATTTCCCCACAGAGTTCCCTTATATGTTGCTCACTGGCCTCTTTGCCCTGCAATTAAGAAAATAATCCTGCAAACCCACATCATTGATAATCGTCCCCGACAGAAACCTGAGGGCACTAAACTCATTTCCAGCAGCTCATAAAAAGCAGCACAGGATCCCCCATGAGGACGCATCTCTCCCCCACATCATGATAGCTCCAACAAGAAGTTGTCATGACCTTAACAGCAGGGATTAATTTTAATATTTGAAGCCAGACATTTCATCTGGAATTTTAAAGGTTATTTGGCCTTTCCTGAACGATGAGCATTAACTCTGCTCAAAGATAGATGCCTAACATTTGGAGCAGTGAGTAAGAGTTATATTTTCAAATGATCAACAACTTCTAACTCACTTTTCTAATGAAAACAGCCACCTAATGCAGCCCATTCTAATGAATGTAGAAAATCTGCTAGTGCGAGAGAAGATCACTTCTCCAAGCCATGAATCTGAGGAATTTAACTCCAAGCGTGCAGACTGCACTGATCTTGCTGCCCTGACAAGCTGCTGCGGCAGCACCGAGCGCCGCGTGTGCCTCTACCTTCATGTGTCTCCCCAAATCAGGCCAAAACGAGGTGCTTTTAATCAGCACCCAAATTCCAGCCTGCATCCCTTCCCGTTAGGAACTCCCCGACTGCGCCCCCAACGCAGGGAACACTCACAGGAGGGCCAGGCTTTCCTGTGATGCCGGGGACACCTTGCACTCCCTGGAAGCCCATGGGCCCCGGATGTCCAGGAATCCCAGGAACACCAGCAGTCCCATTAGGTCCTTGCGCACCCTTAGGACCAAGCTCTCCTCTTTTGCCTGGCTGTAATGAAGAAAAAAGAAAAGGAAAAAATAAGATTAAAAAGGAAGACATGGTCTGTTATGCTCTTACGGGGCTTAATTAAGCTTTTTGTCCTGTTTCCCTAATGGATCTGGCTGTCCAAGTGTTTCTTGCATTATATGGGTGGTTGGACATGGAGGTCTTGATAATTAGAGTCTATGTCTGCACTGCAACAAAATCAACCAAATCCAGTTTGTACCATTTGACTGTCACAAAGAATTGTCACCGTCACAGATTTTGGGGCACGGCGGAGGGGAACATCTGCTTCTAGGGAACGAGGCCCCATTGCAGAGAGTCCTCATCGGGGAGGCACCAGCGTGTGTCCACCCACTACATCCCCCAGCGGAGCCTGCGGGTCCGGCACCTACCTCTCCTTTCTGTCCAGGAGGACCAAAGGGACCCTAGGGGAAAGAAACGGAAAACATGAAACAACAAAGCCAATAGAACAGGGCACATCTGAATCAAATCCACCTGCTGGGCTTGGGGAAGCAGCAGACGCGTACGGAGCAACTCATGGGCTTTCCTAGTTCAGGTGGCAGCGGCGATGCTGGGACGTGACCTGGGGAGGTGACACTGTGGCTGGGAGACCCGGGCCACCTTTTCCCATGCAGAGCCGGGATTAACGCTGGCTCTTGGGGCTCTCGCACGGGTGATTCTCGCTGCCGCGTCGTTCCCCCCAGGCCCATCCGCGCCAGCAGCCGCCCCTGCACCTACCAGCTCTCCTTTGTCACCCGGGAGGCCGTCGGCTCCAGCGATGCCCTGCAAGGGAGACACCAGCGTGAGCACCTCGCGGCGAGGCCTGCGGGGCACCGGAGCGCAGGGCCGCCGCAGCGGGGGGCTCCTCCCGGCACAATCCACCCTGGGGCGTTTTACCTGGCTCCTCTGGAGCTCTGACTCCAGGGGACTTTTTACTGCAGGTTCCCTGGCTCCGGGGCTCCCAGGACAGGCTGCAACGGCCACGCAGGGTCCAACGCAGCCTCCCCCTCAGCACAGCCCTGTCCAGAGCTGCCTCCTCCCCTCCTTACGCAGACCCAAGGTGATCCAAGCCCTGGTGGGCAGGAGCCTCCCCAGGGCTCCGCGTGGCTCACGGGGCTTTTCCCAGAGGTGACAAGGAGCAGGGACCTGTCCATCCCCTTCCCTGAACCAACAAGGGCACCTCAAGCACGCCTGCAGCCAGCAACTCCCTCCCACACTCATTACCCGGCAATTAGAGCAGCTAATGAGCCTCGTTAGGGCGACCACACCGCTCTACAGATGGGTTATTGCAAGGCAAATGGGAGCTGCATGGATCTTCCCCTTAGCAACAAAACAGAGACCTGCAGCACCTGGAATCTGCAAGCAAACCTAGCAATGCTTGGTGAAAAAACACACCGTTTTTGGCAAAGAAACCCCAGAAGTTAGAAATGATGCGAACTGGCTCAAATGCTCCTCACCAACATTAATCCAAATGGAGAAATTAAGCAGCACAAATTAAAATATTAAATGAGTCTCTCAGCCTGTTTGGGGCTAGGGTGAATCCTCTGCAGGAGCCGCAGGAGCTGCCCCGGGACAGGCTCCCCGTCCCAATCCACCCTGCCTGCCCTGGGCTACCAACTACCAGCTCAAACCTGGCTTTTCTATCACAGCTCCTTTATACGTCGCTCCCGTCAATGCAGGAAAAACAGAAACAAAAAGTGCCTTGTTGGTGTCTGCTCTGCTTTCTTTCATGGGAAGGAGCAGGCGGTGGCTAAATCCCGCAGGTTGGAACACGAGGTTACGGCACGGGCCGATCAGCGCCGCTTACCTGGGCACCTTTGGCACCAGCGACGCCCGTCGGACCCTGGGAATAAGCAAGAGAGGCAGGTGAGCTCGAGCAGGGGCCTCCCCGCAGCCTCCTGGTGCGTCCAGAGCCCCTCCGAGGGCACAGGGTGGCCACGAGGCTCCCGAGCACAGGGCACCGCGTCTGACTCGCGTTTCTTGGCCAGGAGGAGAGACTTGGAGCCTTCCTGCTAGTGCCCCACGGGGCACAGCCAGCTCCGGTGCAGGGATCACCTCATGGATGAAGCCGGCTCCGGCTCGGCCGTGCTCCTCGGCAAAAAACCCCATTTCCTCGGGCTGTGGAGACCCGTTGGGAGGTTTTAGCCTCTTGCCAGGGCAAACCTGGTGCCGAGCAGGGAGGGTGGCGGATGGTTTCACAGCAAACGCACCGAGCTCCGCGGCCAGAAACAAACCCTCCGTGTTCCCACTGCCGGTCCCGCTCCACCAAGCATCGGATTTTCCTCCCCTCCGCTCGGAGCGGCACCGGGGGCCTCATTTCTCCCGCATTGATGCTCCGAACGCAGGCAGGGCCCACAATAACCTGCCTGTTCTAGCCTTGCAGCGCTCCCAGCTGAGAGGCCTTTTGAAACGTGCCCGGAGCCCGGCACAGAGCAGCCCTTGTGCAGCCCGAGGTGCCGCGGGGGTTATTTACACAGAAGCTTCACCTTGGGGCTGCCGTCGGGGGAGCCGCCAACACTCGGGCCCTGTTCTCCCGCGAGCGCCGCGCGCACGGCGCCGCTGGCGTCTTCAAAATGAGAGTGAATCCATTTAAAATGAGAATGAATCTACTTAAAATGAGAACGAATCCACTTAAACAAATAGCGGGGTTTATCCTGAGGTGTGGGGCCCAGGAGCGCTGCTGCTCAGAAAGAAATCACTGAGCAAAAATAAAATTTTAAGAAGTCCAGAAACCGTAATCAAACCTCTGAGTAACAGAGTGGGTGAATCAGCTCTCTTGGGCTCCTGGGAAGGGCCCTTCTGGTGAAATCAGTATAGAAAGAAGGGAAGAAAACAACACTTGTCTGCTCGGGCTAGGGTATGGTCCCTAAAGCCTATTTAAAATATTCCATTCTGTCTAAAAATAGTGGGACTTCTAGGAATTGAAATGGAAACCTGGACAGAAGCATGAATCAAACTATAAAAAGAGACAAGACTCGTGATTTTTGTTATAACAAAAAAGAAATAGCGATCAAGAATGGTTGATGTGTCCTGACCTTCCCCGCGCCCTGCAGAAGCACCAGAGCGGGTCCGTCCAACCCAGCGCTGGAGCCTGTGGCTCTAGGACAGGGATGGATGGGGAACTTCGGGATCTTCAGGATGCTTCTGGTCTCTCCCTCTGAACACTTCATAATCCTTTCATGAATTTATCTTTACAGCACTCATAGGAAGCTGGAAATTGTTCACCCCAGTTTTGCAGGTAGTTATCTGAGCCTCAGACAAACCAACTCCCTTATCCGAGGTCAACTCTGACCACCATCCTGCTACTAAGGCCTTTGGTGACAGAAATCCCTCTCTGGCCGAGTCCTGAGGATTATTTTTCCTACACTTTCAGTCTCCTTGGGATAGAGTTGGTCATGGGGCATCTCCCTTCTTCTTCAGTCCCTCAGGTACTTTTTAATTATTCTCTTTTTCTTCCCTATGAAATTCAATATGGGAGCTTCATCGTTCTACACTATTCATCACTTTGGCTCCTCTGAGTGATGTGAGCAAAGCCAGACACTAACCCAAAAATAAGGTTTAGAGATAGGCTGGATGCTGAAGGCCCCAACGATCAAGATTGTTTTTCTACAAGGTCTGACTGGGATGCCCAGCTGTCGGCGTGCTCCAAGTTTCACGTCTCTAAAGCAGGAATTAGAAACAGGCATCTTCCTTTCCTTACCCTGTCACCAAACTCTCCACGAATTCCCGTTGGACCAGGAAGGCCAGGCTCCCCACTGGCACCTTTGGGACCCTGTTAAGAAAGCACAAAATGAGCTACAGCTTAGAGTGATAAAAAAAAACACAACACCCCCAAAGTTCACCAATTTCCATAACTTCTTGCTGACTGTTCCTTGCCTGGAGGTCACAGGAATTTCCTGCTTATTCTGACTTCATCTCCTGAGCTGTGGACAAGGAAACACTTTGTCTTGCTGAATGTTCTGGGCAAGCAGCTTTCAGGCTCCATGAAGCCTCCACTGCCTGGTTTAGCCCCTCAAGGCTTTCCAGACTACTCCTAGCCAGGCACAGCTTCTCCTGGCAAAGCTCTGCTTCGGGTGGCACGGCTTACTCCGACTCCTGTCCCTCATTTTTCCCAACTGCAGCCAACCACACTGCCAAAGTGCTCCAGCCTGCTGCTGGCCTAGCTCTTTCTCAAGAAAATCACAAATCAGTAACTCCTGGCTGATACAGTGATGCTCACAAAAGAATAAACTCAACCCCTTTTTTATATACAAACGGTAAATATTTTCTCTAGCAGCAGCTCATCTGGCCCTGCTTCTTTTAATACCAGACTATGTTAATAAATAACTGGAAAGACATTTCTTCCTATCACTTGTTACCATCAGGCATTACCTTGCCAGAGGTTTGCACTAAATAGTCGCCTGTTGTGATGCACGTAATGCTGTATATGAAATATTTCTCCTTCCCAGTATACTCACCTGGAAGCCTCTTACACCTGGGGGGCCAATCGGACCTTGGAGACCAAGAGGACCCTGCAAGCAGAAGGAAAAACATTTGCAAGAAGACAATTCAGGGTCATTTAAGTCACACCTTAACTAAATTGACTCAGTTCTAACACAGAGGAAAGAATTTTGTGCTGGAGAACAGTTTTCCTAGTGGCAATGCTGATGGACAGCCATTACAGTGATGCCTGGGGTATACTGAAGTTTATTAATAGTTACTATTAACAACATGTTCATTTCTATCTTATTAATTACACTCAACAGTAGAGTGAATGATGAAAATCAGTGACAAAAAAGGGTGGAAAAATGATATAGTATGTAGAATATGCATTAAAGGGGATCTGCCATCTCAGGACTAAGCCTTTAATTGATCCAGCTCTGCAAGAAACTGCTGTAAAACAGGTACTGCATGCACTTAGACATAAAAATGGCAATTGCACCCTCTTGCTTGGACATATTTTGTACCTGCAATATAGGAAAGGCAGCCCCTTAGGCTTTCTTTTAGTGCAGATGCTTTTAAAAGCCCAGCACTTTAAAAAGAACACGAACACTACTGTTAGGATTCTTACTTTCTACTGAGAAAATCAGAAATATGATACAGACCCAGTGTACTTAAAAAGCCAAGTATCCACGAGACTGCAAGGCAAGCACAGCTCATGCTGAAAAGGCATTTGTCTTTGCTTTGCATGCACAACTCTTCCAGATTTATTCACAATAAAATTTAAAAGCATTTATATGTATTCTCCCCTAATTGTTAGCCTCATAAATTCACCTCAGCATCCAAACATCTACTATCTTATTTCATTTCTTCAGGTCATCGCGAATAGGAAGAGGAAAACCTTTGCAAAGTGTGATTAAATTTACAGTCTAAATCAGTTGCCTTGTTCCTGCTTGGATGACAAGGTCAGTGTGGCTGCAACTCTGTACAGAATGCCCAGAACTGGGAGCTGTTCTGTTTAAATACAACACCACTATCTTCAGAACCAGCCAACTATTTGGGTACTTTTGTTAATCTTTTCACTTCTGTTTTCTGCTTTTAACTCAACAAGGAAATTAAGAGTCACAAAGACAGAGCTCTAGGAAAGCAACATTAAATTGTTTGTGAAAAGACAGGAATTGTGTGAATTACTTTGCTGTTCTAGAGCTTTTTAAAAAGCTGGCATTTGGCAGATCTTGATGGCCTCTAAATATAAAATAAGTCTTGATTTGATATGATAAGGGAAGTCAAATTTGTTTAAGCCAGATGGTCTCAACACTGGACAAATCTTGCATTTCTATTTTAACAGTCCAGGTCTAAAAACACTTCATATAACTTAGGGACCTAACAAAACAGATCAGAAGAAATAAACATTGGTTCTTCTGCTATTGTGTCCACTGCAGCAGTCTGCACCAATATAGTTAAGTCAATCATGTTTGCTCTTTGGCTATCATACAATACCTTTTCTCAGGCATCCAATTTTGATGAAAAATTTGGAGACAGGAAAGCAAACATTATTTACTTTATTTCTAAGTCTGTTTTCCCTTTCCTTGGACATTTAAAGAGCAGCTGCTCACAAACAACAAATCATTATACTGTTCAATTTCTTCCAAGTGACACATACCAGAAATCGTTTTAGTGTTGCTGGAGGCTTCTGGATTTCAAAATGAGATATTAAAAAAATAAAAGGCACAACAAAACCCCTGGAAGGTTAGGTCCAAACACAATAGCTACAATAGCTGGGGAGTGAGAAAATAAATGGCATCCTAGGCATTATTAATGTTGTGAACAACAATAAAAAAATGCTTTTATCATATGCTGCTTAGTGGGGACACAACAGGCAGCCAGATAGTTATTGCAGAAGGTTTGTACTGCAGTTACTACAGTTCCTGTAGCTCTGTATTTCTAAGGCTTTGAGATGAGGCAGGGAACTGAATGAATGCAGGAATAAAACACTCCATCGAGGACCTCAATGGATTCTAACCCTGAAGTTTCAGAAAGTCACTGATTCACAGCTTAAGAGAGAGAAGTGTCCCTGCTGTATAAGATCTTATGTTTCCTAGTGACTCACACCCACATTCCCTTCCTTTGCAAGCTCCTGGCAGCATGATGCTACTGCAGGGTTGGGAAGGGGGTGGATGAGATGGGGAATGCGTGAACAAATTCCCCACCTGAAAGTTGTTTTGGCCTCATTCCATATGGTTGTGAATTTGGGGGCATTTCCAAGCAGTTGTGAAAAGCAGGCAACGTGGTGCAAGAAAGGCAAGGGGTTGTCAGCAGTCCTACAGACTCTCCAACACATTTCAAGCTCCCGTCATTCAACGGGGCAACACGCAGGCTGTCCAGTTTTGGTGCTTATATGGCCTCAGGTTTTGCAATAAACTACTACTGCTCCAAGGAAAGTGATACAAGGAAAGGAAGGATTTCGTGTTTCGTGTGCTGGTGCCTATACAGGTAGAAATAGCTTAATAGAAGCATTACCTCATTAACTTGCATTCAGCCCAAACTGAACATTATTATCTCATAGGGAATTGCTGGCTGTCCATGCTCTGCACTGCACTGACTGCAGCAGCCCCATAAACCCCTTAACAACCTCAGCTTTCTTTGCTGCATGAAAGGGGAGGAATCACTTTGCCCTCCCCAAAGACAAAATCCACAGAGAATACAGTATTTTATTTTAGCCAGGCATTAATCCCATTACAAAATTCTACTTTGGCTGTTATGTACTTACAGTTGCTCCTCTGGGTCCAGGCAGGCCTCTCTCACCAGGAACACCAGGATCGCCCTGCAACAACACCAAAGTCAGCCAGGCTCTTTGGGAGCAGCACATCCAGCCTCCCCAACCTGCAGAGCTGCTGTATATTGCTGGCAGCCAGGATTTTTCAATCCCTCCATGTCTGGATCCATCCAGCTGGACTGTACTGAGCAGCATCCCCATGAGCGCTGTAGCACTGATCTTGCTACTAAATTAGTGCTGCGCTTTTGCTCCAGCTTCATGTTTTGGTTTAAAACCCTCTCAGCAGAGCTCAAGACAGATGCAAGACGCAAGGGTTACGTACAGGGATGCCTGGCTCTCCAGAGGGACCCGCCTCTCCCATCTCTCCAGAACTGCCCTGCAGAGGAGAAAATAAACAGTCACTTGGGACATCTCATCAGATGGTCACTTCTGTCCTACCCAGGGCAACGAGGTGGGAGCAAAAGAGGGAGTTGAAATGTCGCTGAGGAAATAAAAATTGCTCTGTAGGGAGAAATGGCTTCTTGCAGCTATGTCACATGCATAGGGATTAGCAAAAATAATGATGCAGGTGCAGGGGAACTACAGAAATGGATGGGAGGGACTGAAAGACAACACCTTGCAGAGGTTCTCTGTGACAGATTGCTTGGTCTGTCTTGAGATTTTCTTTCATCTCACGTGTAGGTGCCAATCTAGAGCTTTTTGGTGTTTTTTCTCCTGGTGTGTGTGCGTGTGTGTGTTTGAAGAGTCTCCAGAAGGAATGATGAGAAAACCCTGATCCTGCTTGCAGGAAATTTGACAAAAAGGGGCCTGCTTCTCTTCCCAAGATTTACCAAACTCCTAGCGACCCTCCCATGGATCCAACACCTTCACTGAGATGTCTCAACAAGAGCAGGGCCTTGTTGACTGTCGCAGTAGCCAACGTCTGCTGCCAGGAGAAGCCAGCCTGGGCAGGAACACGGGCACCCTCTCTTTGGGATAATTCCTCCCTTTGGGGACACAAATCCCCCAAAAGCCAAAAAACCTTGACAGAACACAGTTAATAGCTTCCCTGGTAGAACTTGGCATTAAAGAGATTCACTTACTGGTTCACCCTTTGAGCCTTTAATACCTGCTCTTCCAGGTAATCCCTGTGAAAATAAATAAATATGCAGTGTCAGAAGTGGAGTTACTAAATTTGCTATTCTGGTCTCATCTGACATACAAGGAACAATGTTTGCTTGGAGTAGGGGAGGATTTACATTTTTGCAGTTTTTGCCATGAAAATGATGGCTTCTACTTCTCTCTTGTTCCTAGCTGTCCTAGCAGCTCTGAATATACTACCGCTTGGTAATTAGAGCAAGGAGGAATACACAAATAAAACTGCAGCACCACTTTGCACTGCAGAGACATCCTTCCAAAGATGTTCAAGATGTTCTGCAGGACAAGAAGGAAGGAATACTTTATTTCCATTTAAACAGAGGACAAACCAGACACAGAGATTTTGTCAGTGAACACTGAGTAAGCCAAGGACACAACTCAGAATGCTGTTGAATCTTGGTCAGTTATATCCCAGATCTTAGCTCCCTGCACAAGGGATACACATCTCTGGGATGCGGAAAGCAAAGACCACTGCTAATTCAGATATTTTTTAAAAAAAAGGAGTGAGACTGGCCAAAGGCCAAGGTACCTCTAGAATAATACCAGGTGTTACTCAAGATGTGTTCCACTGAGTTGGACACTGCTTCCTCTCTGTATTTTGAGAAATGTACATTTTGCCTTAGCTTAAATGGGGTCCCTGGTGAGACCAGGCACACAGCAAACCTCTCCTTTCCCCACAACCTCTCTGTTGGAAGGCCAAGCTCTGCAGTGCCTTGGGGGCAGTGGCTGTGCTGCCATACTCACGGGAAGTCCGTTCGGCCCCTTCTCTCCAGGAACACCCATGCGAGCTGCATCACCCTGTGGATATTGAGAGGTTAGGAGGGACCCCTGAGACTCTGAAGAAGTGACAATTAGGGGGACATTCACAAAGAGTCATTACAAATCTTCCCCCAGCCCAGCAAGTGCATTGCACTGAGCAGCACATGGGGTGAGCTTGCAACAGCGCCTACAGGAGCTGGGCACCCACGGGAAATGAGGGGCAGCTGGGTGCAGTTGCAAGCTCAGTGCTTGCTGGTGTTTTGCCCAGACACCTCCCAGTTTTAATAATCCAAGAGCTTTCCTCCCTCGGCAACACAGGCAGCACGGTCCTGTGGGATCACCATTCAAACATCAAGCAACTAGCACCTGACAGCACATAGTCTACAGGCAATTAGAATAAACAGATGCCTCTGTCAACAGCTCTGAAAAAAAGCATTTCTAAAGGCCTGGAGTCAGACAACAGGAACAACTAAGTACAGAGGCTTAGCTGAGTTTAGATTGTATGGGCATGGTCCATATGTGCATCTACTTTCTTCAGGGAACTTCCTTGAGATTAATTAATGAGAGCAATTTTACTCTTCCTCATTATTTATACTAGTGGAAAGCTCTCTATACAAGCAAAAGGTCTCCAGCTATTATGTTCTTTCCTCCCATTAATTAGTAGCTTCACAGCAGGCTTGGGGCAGTAACAGAAATCTTTCTGCACAGTGTTTAAGTAGGACTTTACAAACCTTCTCACCATCGAGTCCAGGAGCTCCATCTCGTCCATCCTTGCCAGGTATGCCCTGCAACCAGGCACAGGGCAGATTAAAATCATGACAGACATTGTGGTTTGCAAAATACATTCAAATCAAAGAACCTTTTGGCAACAGGCCCAGCTGGAATAGGCTAGCTGGAATAAAGTGAGATGTTCAGTCATTACGAGCAGGACAGCCAGTGTTTGGTCCAACCAGGACCACACTGAAGGCTACACAAACAGACATGCAGGGTAAAAGTTTGATAACACAGACTGTAATATGCAAGACTTCTCCTATCATGTTATCTGCAAGCAAGACAGAGACGTGTATCCTACTTAATTCAACTTACAGGTTCTCCTATGAGTCCACGAGCTCCTGGGTTTCCTTTTGGTCCAGGTCTACCCTAGAAATCAGACACAAATCCTGTGTTACCCAGGACACAGCTCTTAAAAACCTTAATTAAACAAACATAACAGCAAAACTCTTTAGGGATATTTCACCCAGTCTGTACAGGATATAAATATCTATTTTTTTTGTAGGATTTCCCACAAAGGGCAAAACAGCTTCCCATAAAACAAGTTGTTAAACATTTTTTTTGTTTGTTTGTTTTTAAGAAAAATAATAAATTTAAAAAATACACTTTAGTGTCTAGAGATAATATTTCTATTTTTTGTGTTAGTCATTTGCATTCACAGTTCTCAGTATGTTTTAGAAGAATACACAAGAACAAATAGTCTCTTTTTACAGGCAGAATTAAATAAAACAACTGAAAGCACAGAGAGTGCTGACAGCAAAACCTGGAAGAGCCATCTGCCAGCAAGGCCTTCCAGCTGGATGCTGCTAGTGTCACCTCCCTGTCCCTGCCTCTCAGCTGGTAACAACAGAGTTTTCAAATTCCACCTTGCTTTAAGAAGAGATGCTATAAAGCACTAAAAAATAAATTAAGGGGACAAGCCATAAGGAAGCTGTAAGAGTCCTTTGAATCTTGTGTTCAATTATCCGAGCAGACTAGTGTTTTAGTGCACTCACAGTGTCTCCTCTGGGCCCTCTGAAGCCCTGAGGTCCTTTGTTTCCTTGGTCTCCCTGTAACAATAGAGGAAAAGCCATTAAGCATCTTCATCACAGTGACAAAGAGTAACATTTCAAGGGGGTGAGGGATGAAGTTCTCCTGTGCTCTTTGCTGGCTTTACCATTGCCAGGCAACAGAATAAGCACAGGTGTGTGGAAATGTGGTGAATGGGGTATGACTGATGGAAAGACACCAGGAAATCAGGTGAAATGATATTGCTTTAACTGGAAGGAAAAAAGGCAAGGGGGATAATGTGATTGAGAAGGTCAGGGACATTCACTGACAGGGAAGAACTTAGTGCAGAAAACATAAACTTGAGGCTTTGGAAGACCAAGAAATGCATACATACAGCTTTCCCTGGAGGTCCTGGGATTCCAGGTGGTCCTCTGAAACCGATGTCACCCTGCAAAGAACAATACCTCATCATAATGCTGTCAGTGGCAGAGGGTAAAGCCCCTACCTTATATTGCAGTCTAAGAAAACACCTAACATCTAACCTTGAGAGACATCCCACTTTCTTTCTAGTTTCTAATAGTCTTGCAAAAGATTCCCTTCTGAGTGAGTACATTTTTACTGCAGATCTCTCTACCATTATGTCTGGGAAATACTGATGTCATTCATTGTTTTGACATCTTGAACAAACATGTTCCTGGATTAAGGCATGGCTTTCTCCAATTCAACCCATTCAGTCTCTAGGCCAGTTATCAAGGGACCCTGGCAAAAGACCAAGGTCAGAATTAGCTGGAGATTAATACAGTTCTCCCTGATGTCTTTGGTGCAGCATTAGACCTGAAACCCTAATGTTTTGCGGGACTTTCCACGTTCTGAAAATCTTTGTCCATTCAGTGGTTCTTCGGCTTTTTCTTGTAAGGAGACAGGAACAGAAAATTGTTTGTGAAATGTTTCTCTTTTTTTTTTTTTTTTTTCCCAAGATATTGTCGCACTGTCAGCCCTGCAGGGGCAGCTTTTTGTCCTTGTCTGAATAATTAACCCTGGGCCTCATCCTGTGAATCCCTCAGCACAGAGGCTCTAACTCCCTTGCAGGGATGGTCTGCCTGAAGGATGTGCAGGAAAGGGCCGGCACTTTGTCTCCTTGCATGTTCCCCACTGCTCTTTACTAAAGACAAATGTACACCCACCATCTGGGCGAGGTGAGGGTGAAACTGGA
>JAWLRI010000863.1:1769977-1789881 GCA_034781795.1 Crypturellus tataupa | reverse complement strand
TACTGGAAATCCAATTTGACTGGGAACAAAACAGAATATGCATGGAAATATTATAGGGGCTCCAGAGCCTGTACTCAAAAAAAACCAAGTATGAATAGGGAGAGAGAGCTTTTTCTGCATTTTTTTCTTTGAATAAAAACTCAAGCTGTACCTCTTCAGCAGGAATTCAATTTTCTAGTATATTCCACAGGGTAGCTTAAATAAAAATTGCAGAAATAGTATCATTTTCCATTAAGTTCTGCATGACTTACAATAGGCCGTCCAAACAGACTCTGAGCTTTTTTGGGGCACGCCAATTAGAAAACTGAAGATGCTGTCAAAACAACAGCTGTGAAATCTAGAAATGTCATTTTCATCATTCATTGGCTTAACACTCCTTTTATTCCCTTGAAATAGAGGAATCAAGACTTTTGCATATAGAGGAATGTCTAAACAAAGCATATGCCCATAGGAACACAGTACCATCATCCATGGAAATGAACAGTGAAACATGCATAACCTTTTCTTTTACAAAGCAGGGTTGGTTGGAAACAGATGCCTGAAAGCTGTCATTTGTCAAATGTTAAAGCTGTTTTTGTTAAACTGGTAAATGAGGAATGTATGCAAAAAGCTGCATTTTGGAAAGCAAACTGGAAAGCAGGATCAAGCACAAAATCAGCCCTACCATAGCCAGCTCCTTGGAAGAGCACCTCAGTTTTGTAAACAGTTATGCATGTGGGGCGATTGTATGATGTGGCTGTTAGATCCCTGCCTACAGGTCTGACTGGTGTGTGTTAAATGATCCCACATTCACCTAAAGATGCCAACAAAAAGCCACATTAGAGGCTGAAAAAAAAAAACATATTTTCATGCCACAAAGAGCAACTTACCTGAAGATCCCCGCCACCATCAGGAAAGATGCCTGGAAGACCCTGCAGTTCATGGTAGAAGAGCACATTTTAAGACAAATACTAGGAGGGAGCATGGTCCTTAGGGAGCACCCTTTACAGACCCAGCTGAATCAGCATGCACTGGGTAGCTTGTCATGACACAGGGCAAACTGCAGCCCCTGAACCGAGAGCTGTCACAAACACTATGAGCTGCACCAGGCCTCAAAACAGACATAACAGTCATGCATTTTTCCACAGTTAAGCTAGGAAAAGAGCCTTGAGCTCATGAAGGCAGGGATTGAAAGAAGCACCATGTTTGATCCTCCTCCAGGCCCAGGGGCAGCTCCTAGGGAAGATCTCCCAATCCCACTATTTGACCCTCCAGAGAAACCACAGCAAACCCAAAGGAGGGCTGCTAGTCTCAAGCTCTGCTTGCTCTGTGGTTGTGACCTGCTCTTGTCCTGTCTTGTGGCAAGACTTGTGCCCTGCACTGGGACGGGGTCATGTGCAGCACCCAACGCATCTCCCAGGGCTCTGCTAGCACAGCAGGACACCTGACTGCAGGTGCCAGCTCAACCCTCCTTGCAAAGGGCATCTCTCAGAGCATAGGATAACACAAAGATAAACTCTATAAGGATCCAGTCAGCTCTTGAGAGGACAAAACATTCAACTCCCTGATCTGTCTATGCCCTAAACCCTGGATATAGTCAGATTACTCAATCCCTTAGAGCAGGAATAAGAAACAAGACCTAATCAGTGCACGGAAGTGCAGCTTGACACTGCTCTCCTTGGAGCACAGTGTTTATGGCCTGTTGAAATTTAGCCCGGAAAGGGAGTGCTCACAGTAATAACAGCAAATAAAACATGTACATTCTGGCAGTAAAGGAGAAAACCCTGAATTCCCCCCTGGGAATTTTCTCACATTTTGTTGCAAGTTTCAACTTACAGGAGGTCCTGGAGGTCCAGGAGGCCCTGGGAAACCTGGCAAACCAGAAGGCCCCTAAAGAGAGTGAGGAAAAAATAAGAATTACTCATATGAACCACTTGAATAAAATGTGAAGGGAAAGGAAGGGTGATTATCAAATACCATTGTATATCTGTGAATGAGACA
Source organism: Crypturellus tataupa (assembly GCA_034781795.1). Lineage (NCBI taxonomy): Eukaryota > Metazoa > Chordata > Aves > Tinamiformes > Tinamidae > Crypturellus > Crypturellus tataupa. Next base: position 1,787,901 of record JAWLRI010000863.1, on the reverse strand, counting down.
CAGAGATATCTCTAAGGGGGGTGAATTGCACCTCTCTTTCTATAGATTATGTGACCCCAAAGACAACAGCAGATGCACAAGCAGGAGTAGGGAGGAGGATGGGAGAATACACCCTGCATCTACACGTCTGCTTTCTGTGGCTCTGCACTTCCAGGGAGCTGTAAGCAGCCAAAATGAGTGTTTGCATCTGCAGAAGAGGGCTGCTAAGACTAAAGGATCAGACCTGTTCTGCTCAGTTGCTTCATATCAAGGATACTGAAAGAGGTGGGAGGAATAAATCTCTCAATAAAAAAAGTGCATGGCAGCTGCTAACTGACCATTTCTGTGAGATTGGCTGCTGTTTTGTTATTGCTTATAGTCTGTAAGAGCAGGTACAGCTGGAAGCAGTTGTACACCCTCGGCATTGCGCTGGTTGAGTGTAGTGACCATCCATGAGTTGATATAGGGAATAAAATAGGAAGGACTTCTGTAGAGCTTGCACAATGTCTTGCTTCCAGAACAGAGAGGTCAGAAATGAACATCATTCTTCTGTGGTTCCATGTTCAATAGGTGGGGATCAAATGGTGGAAGAAACTCACAGGAGGACCCCGAAATCCGTTTCCGCCTGGGAGCCCACTGGGTCCTGGAGGCCCCTGTTGAAGAGAGAGGGAACAGCTTTACACCCCTGGCGACCTCACAGAGCTCCCAAAGCCCAAAGTAAATGGACAGGCTCGCTGCTTAATCCTGAAGAAGAGGCCAGTCCTGTCCCCAAACAATCCATTTAGCGATGGTCCCACTTTTATTTTGCTCTGTCTCCCTGTGGAACATGCTCCACATGTTGTTACCATACCTGACTAGCAGGTGGGGTCATAAACCATGCAGGACTCCATATCCCTCTGCCCAGCATGGGAAAGTATCTAAGGCTTAGGGTGTACTTGTAACATGTGGCCAAAAAACTTAAGAGAACCCAATCAAGTTAATATGATAAACTTCTCCCCACCACGCCCCCCAAAAGAACCTTATTACTTACTGGAGGTCCTGGTAGTCCTTTGCCCTGGAATGAACAGTAAAAACAGGAAAAGACCACTTAGAAAGTGAACACAAGAGGAAGAGCAGCACCTCAGAGAATGCTGCTTTAATTTTTTTTCCTTAAGTTTCCTTAGCACCCCCCTGCCTCCAGTTACTACAATTTGCAATCAGAGCAGAGCTGGAGTCTTTTAATGAATCCTTTTGTTGCCTCTTATAATTCACATTCCCTTTACATCCCTGTTACCTAAGAGATCTCTCTACTCTAAAGAAAGTCACATATGATGTGACAGCAGGAGACACACATTTATGAAGACAGCATTCTAATTTGTTAATCTACCCTTTATATTTTTTTTTTTGAGTCCTCAACTGACACCCATTAAAAGTCTCACGACACAAGAAAACGCATCAGGGTATCAAGTTAAGTAAGACTATTCAAGAGGAGACCCCTAGACTTGCTACAGGACTCACTAATCTTTCTCTCCTGCTCTGTTCCTGAGCCCAGAGAGCACCTTTAAACAGGCAAGAGAAACAAGGTGTGGTGACCACTTCTGTACCCTGCTTCCTGCTCCCAACACCAGAAGAACACGAGTATTTGACTTGGTGCAGTGAGCACCAAAATTTGGCTCAGTTTGCTTGAACATTTCATCAAGAAACTGACGTATGAATAACTGTTGGAAAAGGCTGTTAGTTTTTCTTAGCCTTAAGATATTATCTTTTTTTAGATGCAACAATAAGAAATAGATTTATCAGAAAAGTTACATTTAAAAATTGTTAAAATGTGGATATACATTTGTTATTTAATTTGAAGGAAAGGACTTTTTTTTTTTTTTTTTTTTACAAAAGACATCAGTTCTCATCATCATCAGCTTAGCACAACTCTTCTATTATTCCATTGATCCAGACAGCTAAGATTAAATGTGTGGCAATAAGTAATGAGGTGTTTAATAAAGCTATATGGATTTTAAAACAAGCACAGAATGACCAGGAATTTTTATGAGGCTGAGTATGTCAACACATGAATAAGCTTAGTTTTGTTCTTACACAATACAAAAAGACATTATCCAACAAAGTGAGCATTTGACATGTCCTTTGACATCCCAAACTGGACTGTTTTATGTCATCTTAGTCTTAGAACAGGTCCTGGGTTACCAGGACAGGTCAAATATATGTATTTAACAACCTCAATCAATATTTCACTCATTTGATTTTGATACATTTCCTTAGGATATTAGGCTTCTGTCTTTTCTCAATGATGGTTTTCACATAACACTCCACTCCATTGTTACTTATGTGGCTCTAAAAGTTACTTACAGCTGGTCCAGGTGGTCCAGCAGGTCCTAATGCACCCTGCAAGAAGCAAACAGGAGAAGACAAATTAGCAGGTCAATCACAGATAAAACAAACTCCACATAGCAGGACACTAGCATCTGGTGCTCCTGATTTCACACAGTAGATCCATTGGCTAAATTATCTGAAGCTGTTTAGAAGCTTTGGATTTGTTCTAGTGAATTTTATTAACTTACACATTTTCCCTTCAAGCAAAGACATCTTGATTTGGCAGCTTCTGCCTTTTCATAGCTTCCTTGGCAAATCCCCAATCACCCTTTTCTAATTTACATTCTCACACTTAAGCTTGGCTAGTGTTTGGTGATCTTATGTCTCAGTCTAAAATGAAATAATTCTTTAAGTTATTAACTTCCCGCTTAACTGAAGATAATATGACACACGGGCCTTCTTAATCCTTTGTTATGGTACAAATATGCCAACTCTGGACAATAGACTGTAAAATTAATTATAGGTAGTAATTCTGAAACAGAAAGTGAATGAAAGTATAAAATGAACAAATGGGAGAGTCTTCATTATATGATGTTTTTAATTGTCAAAGAGCCCAGAGAAAGAGGGAACAAGACAACAGGTTATGGAAAGTCTGGTTGTCGACAGTTCTGTTTGGCAGGTGAAGTCAAACAGAGGGTTGGGATGGCTGCACACTGGTGTTGTAGAAAAACATGTTTCCTCCCTAATCATATAAATGACCATACAGGCTTGGGGTGGTTGTTGATGAGTAATATAATCCCCAGACCTCTTTGCATCAATAATTTGAGACTTAGCTTCTGCATAATTACAATAACAGCATTCACTATAAATAAAACATTAGTCAGCAAGATGATTTTATTCTGTGATAAAGGCAGACTTGTTAAGAGAGAAGGCAACAGACTCAAACACAGAAGCTGTGCCATTATTTGAGACTCTGTTAAGCTCAGGCCATAAAAATCATCTTCTCACTTCACAGGGATACCAAATGAGATTAGAAATGTTTTCCCTTGTTAAACTTAAAGATCCCAAGGACCCAAGTGCCTCATTAAGATCCGTCCTGTGAGAAAAGGACTATAATCCAATAAAGATCAACTCTGTTGCAAACGTCAGCTCATTCAGTTTTCTTGCTGCATGTTACTCTGCTATTCTTCTGGTCGCTTTTATCTTGAGTCCAAAGTCCTTACTGATGCCTACGGGATAAGCTGAGATCTCTTCCTGTAAAAGCGAACACTGAATTTCTGGCAGCTACGGATTTACACCCTAATCCTGCCCCCACTGAAAGCAGTTGCATGGCCCCCTGTAACTCAGCCAGAAGGTTTGAGGCAGACCCAAAATGCCCAGATGTTGGCACTTGACACTTAGCAATTTTGATATTTGACAGTCTAGGATGAAGCACATAGGGGTAAACATCCCTAGGAGTGGAGAGATGTCCTTGAGCAAGCTGATGTGACTTGGTTAAGTTCAAAGGAGGAACCCTAATTTATACCTCTCTTTTAATAACTTATTGCCTGACGCACAACTCATTCTCCTGATAACAATGTTCTTTCTCTTTTGATGAGAAAACAATCTCAAGGTAATTTTTCACTTTAAAGCAATATCATTTGTGAACATACAACTATGGAGCCCAGGAAATATATGACATTTTGAATCCATAAATAAATATGAGTAATTATGTACTTTTAAGGCACAGCACTTTATCAATTATTTAGACACCTGCTGATTTACTGATGCTTTCAGAATTGCTTATGATATTAAGAACTGAACTTCAAAACTTTTGGTGAAACACATCAGCATCCAGCAGCGAGGTAAGAACCCAGTTCCTCCTGCCTAAAAAAAAAGGTCATTTTTTGTTGAAAGACTAACTAGACCTGACCTGATCAGTCTGTAAGCAGAACCATGACAAAACTTGAGTCCTTTGAATAACAGGAGTGTTTATCATAAAAAACAATCTTCTATGCACATCTTCACAGTACTCTGGTCTGCTGAGTAGGTGCATATAGAGCAAAATAAATATTGTTAACAGAATATTAAAGCTTCTTTTCAATGAGCACACTGCCAAATACCTAGGCCCTCCACTTCAGAAAAAGATGTGTATTCAGAAGAACTAAGTATGAACCCAAACCCACAGCAGTCAGTAAATGCTTGCAGTGATTCCTGCAAAAATCAGGACAGAAGAAATAAAGTCAGAATAATGATGCTGTTTTAAAGTATGAGAGTTTTTTTTTCCCCTCAGGCTTCTTAGACCAATTAAAATAATTTTCAAGAAGGAGCACTGACCTTGAAAAGCTCCCTTAAATGAGAACAGGTCCAAAGTTTGCCCCATGCTGATACACTGAGTTGCAAGACATGGGAAAGCATATCAAATCTGAGCATGTAGTTACAGTAATTCCACTCAATTACCCTGCAGACTGGGAGTTTGTGGGCTACAGTGGGCAAATATTACCACCAAACACCAAACTGAGGCAGAAAACCACCTGCAAGCTCCTATACGTGATCCTGAACTACTCTATTTTTAAAAATGAGGGAACAATTCCCAGACCCTTGCTACAGGCAGTCTGAGAGTGGTCAAGATTTCACAGTCTTGGATCTCTGGGGAAAAAGATGGGCCTGAGAAAAGCGAAGGAGAGAGTTTTTAGTGGTGGTGGATGCAGGCTTGGATCTGTGGCTAAAACGCTTGAGTCCTGCCCTTTCACTTTCCCAGCAGCCAAGGAAACTGTTCCTTGCACCCTGGAAAGGACAGAGACTGTATCAAAGATGTGTGGCTATATCACTCATTTCCTCAGCTAAAGGAGACAACTCGGAGCCTTGAACTTTGGGCAACTGTTTGGGACTAAAAAGAGGTTACTAGGAAACAGCAAACACACTAGAAAACTGTACTGTAAGCACTACTTGCTTTTACCTCCCCATGTTCTTCTACTGCAGCTCCTGAATTCAAGAAGCCAGTGAGTCATTAAAGTTCATTTAAATGAGTCTAATGTGGTACTCACGCGATCTCCTGGAGGTCCATTTAGGCCAGGTGGGCCATCATTTCCTGTTAAACCCTGTGAAAACAGAAGAAACATGTGAAGACAGAAAAGAAACAGAGTATTAAGGGCTGTAGGAAATCGCAGTCACTGTCACTATCATAGATCACCTGGATACCCTGCTTTTAGGAGAACCTAACTATGTTCTTTCTCTGTGTTTAGGTTCACAGGAAGGAGCAGAATCAAAGCAATCTCTGCTGCTCCCTAAGCACTTTAGATATGGATGGGCAACTACAAAGTTGTCCTGTTTAATGCAGTTTATTGAGCTGTTGTACCAGAACCTACTTTGCTTTTCCAGTAGACACAATGGAAGTTGATAAGATGCTTTGGGAAAACACCTGTGCCTACATAAATATTTAAAGTCAAGATGGCAAAATACTCACATCCACTCCAGGAAGGCCAGGTAATCCAGCTTCACCAGCTGCTCCAGGTTTCCCTGGAGCACCTTTTGGTCCCTAAAACAGATAAAGAGGAAACTATTTTTAACTTTTGAAATGTTAGATGCCACAGAAATGTCAGATGTCATAAGGCTAAATGCCATAGAAACATGGCATCCTTTGACAGAGGCTAGAAGATCTAAGTTTTATTCATGTGTTAAAGCATCAAAATGGAACAACAGATCAAGAGGCGAGTGAGGCAGTTTATAAGTCCCATACTGCTTCCCTCTCAAGAGTGAACAAGCTGGTGTGGATCAAAAATACTTACTGGTGGACCAGGCAAACCAGGAGGGCCGGGCTCTCCCTAAATAAAAGAGAAAAGAACCAGTGTCAGTGCCAAATCTCCCCCTGCAGTGGCTGCACAGCCAGCTGTGGCAGAGCTAAAGTCTCCCTTCATGCCTGGTCTCCAATTCACCATGCTTAGCAACTCTTCAAGTAGCCCTTCTCAAAAGTCCTGCTAACCTAAAGCAGCAAAACCCTGGACAGTCTTTCCTACATTTACAAGAGCAGACCCAGTGAAACCACATATAACTCCCGAGCCTCTCAGAGAGAATCACTCAGCTCTGAATGGTGCCCAACATGTGCAATTTATCCCAGAATTGCTCCGGGATCTGTTTTCACTTAGGGTGAAGACAGGTGGAAGAGAGAGAAAGCTGATTTACTATTTAGGGTTTCACACATCTTCCTGATGAGAGAGAGATGCAATAATAAGTTCCAGGACTCTAGAACATATTAGGAATTTATGCTGTTCCTAGGAGCTGGGGGCTATCAGCAAGCCAACAGTGAACAAACTGTCTCCAGAGACTTTCCCCATATAGTTAAAATTTGAAGGCAAAAGCAAATAAACACTCCCATTCCCCAAATGATTTCTTCCTAATCCAATCACACAATATGGATTTACAAAGGCTTCCAAGGCCCACCTGTCATTTTGCACAGAATCCTCAGCCATTTCCCCCTCCATCCTAATAGAAAGTCACTTGTAAGAACAGCATTAAAGATAGTTGTGAAACAAAATTTAAAAAGCCTTTGAATAACTCATTCCAGCTCAGCAGCCCTTCCTCAGGAGCTCCCGTGGACCTCCACCAACAAGATATTTGTGTTTTATTGTTAGTTCTTGAAAGAGGTGATCGTCTGTGTAAGAAAGGAGCTTGGCAAAGCCAAAGACCTTGGCTCCCTTCCCCATCTTATCCTGAGGCCAATCACTTTGCTCCTCTGTGTCCCAGATCTCTGTACGGGGCCCTCTTTTCTGGCTGTAGGATATGGGAACGCAACACTGAGCCGAAGGTCAAGGGCACGCTGATACCTTGGAAGAAGAAAATCTACATGGAAACAGGATAGTTATTAACCGAGTAAGGCTGGAAGCAACACTATCCCCACTGTGAGCCTAACAACGAGGAGTTATACGGCAGGAAGCAAACTGGTGGGATTTATAGCAGGTTTCTATATTTACTATGTTGGCAACTGTGCAGTCCGTGGGCAAATCTCTCCCCAGACTGGTCGCCTTGATTTGGGCAGGCACTAATCTACAAACCGCACGGCCACGGAGCGAAGGCCCCGACCGCAGGGTCATTGCATAGAGGGGTCTTTGTGCGCTGGCTGGATGCTGCAATTCCTCTGCTCTCCTCTGCCCACAGCTGTTCCATAAATAGTTATCATTATCATAGGTGGGGAAGGCAGGAAAATGAAAGGAGCAGTTCATTTGGAAGGGAGGGTTTGGAAAAGTAGCTAGAAAAGGCAAAATGGGTGGTTTACCCCCTTCCCTGCATTCCTCTACATTTCCAGCCCCCTACATTTTTCCTGACCTGTGATATCAATGCATATGTACAGCAAGGCCACAGCATTAGCAAAGGCTGTTCAAGACCATCTTAACCCTCCATCCTGCCACTACGGACCCCCGGGGAACTCAGCAGGAGCACAGGAATTTCAGTGAGCTGAATCAAAAGTCTAATCAGTGTTTATATCCCTAATGCCAGATCACTGGGAATTAGAGGCAGCTGCTGTCTGCAAAAGGAAGTGCGTTCCTGAGGGCTACAGGAGAGGGAAGTTCACGTTCTTAGTAAATCTGCATTAAAGTCAAACCAGGAGAGAAGGGGCAAGGGGGTGGAAAAGTGTGATTTTTGAGAAGTGACAATGGCTTATTAGCAATTTGGGGAATTACATCTCCAGAAATAATTCACAGGAACTTGTCGCTAATTCTTTTGATCACAACATGCTGTTTCTATTCTTGGGAAGGAGAATTCTGCTTGTTACCGAGTATGACACGTGAAGTGTATTAAAGTCTGTAATTACAAGAGATGTCAGAAGGACAGAATGATGCAGTTCCCACCAAAAAGCAGGAATCAAAGCAGTAGCTTCTAGAAACTGGGCCAGTGGGGTTCATGCAAGGCTTGTTTAGAGACGTCCTGAATAATTCAGCTGTATCTTATGCACTACTCACTGCTCAAAGCCTAGAGTAGGGTACTGTTCAACACTCTGGAAGCCCTCATTTAACCAAAAAGTGTTAGTGATTCTGCTTACACAGCATTCATCTGAAGCCACTTGTGAGGATGGAAGTCCTTGAACAAGAAGGTGGCATCAATGTGCTCAGCACTAGCCATAGAAAAGTCATCTCTGACTCCCTTCTCCTTTGCAGTTCTAAGGATCTGCCTCAGGGTTAACAAGCCTCAACTATGACTGCAAGATTTAGCACCTTAAAGCCTCTGCTCAGCAGTTTGATTAATTAGGACCAACTTCTTCATATTAGTGAGGTGCTGCTGTTTGGTCCTGCCCTGCAGGAACACTCTGAATCTTTTAGCAGTGGATAAAAGGGTGGTTTATGTGACCAATGCTGCCTTGAGTCCCTTGTGCAAGAGCAATCAGAAGTGATGCAGTTCCAGAAGAAAGTGCAAAATGTCCTGCAGAGAGCAGCAATTAAAAAAAAAAAACACTATTGCATGAATTTGTTCTTTCCCAATTCCCTGGAAATTGTACAACCTGAAGCCTGAGTCTATCCCTCCCAAGTCCTTCTTTTTCTTGCTATCTGCAAAAATAGCCACTATTCCCTGAAGCCTGCTGACCGCATTCATGTCCTGCTGCAGTGAGTTCCCCGTGCGCACTGTGCCCAGTCTGAAAGCGCAACTTCTGCCCTCTCCAGCGTGTCCCCTCCTGGGCTTTTTATTGTGAAAAACAGTGAAGAGAAACTGCTGAGGTACCAGCTCTGAACTTTCCATGTTCCCAAATCAGGGTGATTTACAGTAAAACGTCTCCTTTAGTCCAAGGAACACTTTAGAAGGAAGAGCTGCAAATCAGTGATGTTTTCTCTTCACATCAGCCTTGCTTACAGAGCCACCGTGGAACTGCACTGCTGTAGACACAAAAGCTCCTTGTTCACCATTTACCAGGGAACTCATATATCTTTTTTTTTTTAACCTTCTCATCCGGAATAAAATTGCCAGCATGGAATGAATAGAATTTTGGAAGACTGCTTAAAGGCCCAAGTCCAAAAACATTACTTTAGATGTGTTAAAAAAAAAAAAATCTAGCAGCTTATAGAGACAAACACTACTCAGACTGAATAATGAAACCAAACCTGGTCTTTCAGTTCAATATCTTCTTGCTGAAGTTCATTTGATGCTCTTTTTGGCCTGACTACAGAACATAATAGTCTTTATCCAACAGATGCACTGAAGGAAAACTTTTGACTCCTGCAGAAACATCAATTTAGAATTCAAGGACAAACTTGCCTCCTCCACTAAGCCCCTTGGTGAGAAACCTTCTGTTCGCCGTTTGGTTGCCCAAATATTTCTTTTGCTTCTGGCAGCCACTAAAGATACTGTCACATCTAGAAACATGTGGACTGCCTGGCCTCTCTTGTACCGATGGGAATCAGGGATAGTCACTGATTAATAAAACTAGTGTAAGTAGAAGCAGAATATAGGACTGCATATTAGGCTCAGTTTCTTAGGGCCTCTTCAGAAATCTGGGTGCTCTGAAGAGTCACATAAACCTCTCAGAGCTACAGAGCTGACCTGCGTTCACACACGGCTCCACCTTCCACATTTCATTCCCATTTCATTCCTCTTCTCTGGACACCAAAAAAGAAACACGCAACTTTGCAGGTAGGGTCACAAATCCCCTTGCACAAACCAGTTTTGTCTTGAAAGAGGGGGCCGATCCTGCATCATGCTCTGCAGCACCTCTGGCAGAAGCAGTTTCTTCCTCTCCCTCAGCTCCCGCACGCGGCAGGTTCTCCACGTCCCCCCAGCTCCCAGGGCTGCCCTGAGGGCTGCAGAACCAGGAGGGCTCCCTGCAAGGCTGAGTCTGCTCCGCTCCGCTCCTCCCCTCGCCCTCCCGCGACTGCCCTCTGCCACTCACGTCTATGCCGTCCTTGCCAGAAGGTCCCGGGGGTCCTCGGGGTCCGGGCGGGCCTTGGGGTCCTACTCTCTGAAGGGTTGGGAAGAGAGACAGACAGAAGGGTTTATTTTTGCATCAGAAGGGATACACAGGGAAAAGCAACACATGAGCAGGTCCCACAGGACTAAGCCTAGATCTGCACTGAGCGTTCAGCTCCCGGGTCACCCTCTGGCCCAGGGAGACTCAGGGCTCCCAGTCTGTTCAATGGAAGGATTATACTGGGAATTAGACCTGGTTGAGGGACAGTAAATGGATTTTGGCAACGTATGATTTGATTCCCAGTGCCTATAGGCACACTTGGTTTGGGGTAAAGGGGATGCAAAATCTAAGGAAAAGAGGTGCAGTGCTTGGAATTAAAAATGGCATTCACCGTGTCTATCTGATGGGGTGATGGAAAAGCCAGACTGACACAGCTCTATACAGAAAGATATCAGAAAAGCTCAGGGAAGGAGAAAGTCTTCCTGAGCAGGATGCTTAAAGAAAACCTGGGATTTTGGAGGAAGCCTGAGGTGGGGGGGAAGAAAAAAAAGTCCAATAAATGACTTCTCTATGGAGAGGGCTCCAGAGAGCAGCTTGCTGTGGCTTCAGCGAACAAAGGTCTCATTGTGGAAGCAGCTCCGCTCACAGCGATGAGGGCAGCTCTGAATTCCCCAGTCAGACGGCAAAAATTCCTCTCCAACACGGTGAAAAACCTCAGGAGTTACTTCCCCAGGCCACGTATTAATGCCATGCAGGGAAGTTTGATACAGCTTCACATGCTTTAAGTGAACAAAAATTAAACATTATTTCGTAAGTGCAAAATTTAAAAATTGGTGGATTGAGGGCGGGAAAAAAAAATTATCTGATTCAGATGAAGAATCAGATTGCAGGAGATCCTACTCTCATTGGCAGCTTGCTGCTTCATTGAAAAAGAAAACTTTCTCTTACATCAACAGCTCTCCTTTTCCCGAGGCTTTCCTCCCAAAGCTGCCATCCTGAATGGAAAGACAATTCTTTGAGAGAAACCTTAAATTGGCTGGTTCTACACAACAGCCTACCTAGGGGTACGACACAAAGTGCTAAGCACTTCTCTGTGTGTAACAGCACAGCAGCATGCACATTTTAAATAGCTTTAATAACCCACGTATTGCCAGCCATATGCATCCTGCAGGCACAAGATGCACAAACTGCAATGGGGTTTTCCCTTACAGAGCTGCTTTTGGAGTAAAAGGTGTAAATTCCTACCTGCGCCGCCGTCGTGGACAGGAGCTGCCAAAGGAAGAGGAGCCCAAGAGCAGCAGATCTGGCCATGGTGCCTGGGCTCTGCCGCGGCACAGCTCTCCGGGGCAGCCAAGCCCGCTCTCTCCTCCAGGGTCCAGCAGATCCCTCCTTCTCCTGCAGGATCTCAGCTTACAAATGAGCCTCCCGGCCTCCAGATAAACCTGCGGCTCCAGTTGGAGGGGCTGAGCTCAGAGCAGAGTGGAGCGAGGGAGGAGGTGGGAGGAGGGGGCCCAACCGTGGGCAGGCATCAAGACTCTCATTCATGGTCCAGCCTCGGGAATACAGGGAGCAGAAGGAAGGGCTGGAATCACCTCCTCGGAGCTACTGGGGGCTGTAGCACACAGCACAGGAGCAAAATTTAAAATTTAGCTGCTCTGTCTGGAAATAAAGATGTTCCTTAGGGCGCAGTTGAGCCATTTTTTCAGAGCCCATCATCACCTTAGTGCTGGGCAGGTAAAAGGCAATGCAAATGGAGAGCTGCTCTGCACCCGAGAATCTGATTTCAATAGAGAAATGAACAGAGACATAAAAAACTCCAGAGAAGTGTGCTCACTGCTTTGTGAGATGGTTTATTACCTCCTGATGTGTCTTCATCTCTATTTTTTCTGTTTGTTTTCAGGAATATTCATAGAATACTAGACTGATTTCTGGAGAAAGTGAGGAATCCTGACTAGAGAAGGAGGTAAGCACAGACTGAGATGAGAAGGAAGAAGCTGAAGAAACACTCACAGAGCCACAAAAGCTAAGGAAGATCTTCCTGAGAAGTATCTACAAGAAAAGAACATGATGACACAGCTCTCGGGGAGATGATGCCAAAGAGCAAAACAGCAATGAAGGAGCAGAAATAGCTTCATGCTTCTCTTTATCAATGAATTTATTTCATCGAAAGCAGGGCTTGGAAGGGGAGAGGCAGAGTGGAAAGAGTCACCAGGACTGTGACAACCCAGCTCATTGGGATGAAACAACACACTTATTCTAAAATAAAAGCTTTCAAGCAGCAGGAAGTTATTTGGATCACAGGAGGGAATCACACTTTGACAAGAGGCTTGTTCAGCAGCAGACTGAAAGTGCACACAGAGCAAGGATTCAGCAGGAGAAATGGCAGGCCAGAAGTGGAAAAGCAAAGCTCAAAGTGAAATACTAAGTTTCAGCTTGGCAGCCTTAAGGGAGGAGATTTACATGAGCAAACAGCAGCCAATATTCCAACACTGACAGAGGGACTGAGGACTCCAAGATACTCAGTTTCCACAAGAAAGTGTGTGTGTGTCCACGTGTTCAAAGGGCTTCCAGGTAGAGTGAATCTTTATTCCACTGACCCCACAGAGCGCTGAAATCTCAGGAATCACTTCACACAGCTTGTACCTCCATCTTCGACCCCAAGATCAAATGATGTCAAGAGAAAAAGCCAAGCCAAGCTCCTCAGTTGCACTGCTATGGGAGGGCTGGTTTCCTACGGTACCGCTGCCGCCGTTCCAGAGAGCTGGAAGCAGCAGCTCACGGCCTGAGTGATAGGAGGAGCAGAACAGCTCTCATTCTCCCACTTCAGGAAAGAAATAAAACAAAGTCACAATAAACTGCTTTAATATCTGCAAAGCAACTCACTGGGGAGCCAGCCAGGAGCTGCAGCCTGCCAGCACAGTAGCAACGTGCACTTATTGGGCGAGATGAGGGAGGGATGATATTTTCAGCATGAAGAGTTTACTTAAGTGATGACACCACAGTCAGTGATGAGCACACACAGCTGGGGGCTCCAGCAGCTTTAATCTCTCCACGTTGTTCACAGAAAGTCAGGGCTTGGAGGACTGATTTGTCACGAGGTGAGCCCAGCCTGAGCTCTGCTTTACCTGCTGTGCTTGTGAATGCTGGATGGCCCCAGCTGGCTCTTTGGAGATGCCCAAGCAATAGTAGAAGGCTGGAGTGTGCTGTGCTGGGTGCATGGTGCCTTCCAAGATGAAAAAAGTAGAAGCTAGTATGCATTGAAATCATGCTTTAATAGGCAACATTAACACAGACTCTGTTGTACAGCTCCAAGTGATGGAAAACACATCCTGTGAACCCAGTGCAAACATCTACAGCCAAAATTCTGCACCTGATCACAACAGGGAACAGCCTGCAACCCCAGACTAAGGCTCTGAAATCTCATTAAAGGGAACAAACAAGCTGCACACCACCATGCAAGATTCATAATCCATTCCATTCACAATGGAAACTTCATTAAATAAAAAGGCCTGTAAATCTGTACAAAAACTATCATTAATTTCTTATGAATCTTTTATGAAAGATTTTTCACTCAACATGTTATAGTATTTATAGCTGTAGTTAATTGTATTTATATTAACACCATTTTTCCATAAAATGCTTTTTAAAAAATATTTAAGCCTTTTTCCAGCCTGAGTGTGACTATGAGCATTAAATGATCTCCTTAACCTTGAAGGCTTTTATTCCTCCACGCACGTATGTGGCATTCTTTATCAGGGCATACAGACTGGGAAGGCAAATCACAGATCAAATTCCTTGAGAGAGGAAGCTTTCATGGGCTACTGCATCAGCTTTCTGGCAAGGGGGAAGCCATCCACCCTCTCCTACACAAAGCGAACAGCACCTAAAACCCCAAGGCTAAAACACACAGTCTGAGCAAACATCAAGCCCAGCCCTCCCACCTGCAAGAATGGTTTCCTTTACTTCACAAAACAGATCTCTCTTTGTAAATCTCCAAGAGCAAAAGTGTGAAATTGTTTAATACAACATTCAGCCAACTCTGAAGGAGCAGATGTCAGGCAGAATGGCTAACAGGGGAGGTCAGCAAGGCAGGCAGATAGCCGGCAAGGTCTCAGATTAAATTATCTAGGACCATAAATAAATGAGCCAGACAAGTTACTCCCTCCAATTAAATAGTCTCAATTAACAGCTCCACAACAAAGCTCCAGTGATTTCCAGACACACTGCAGTAGAACATACCCTGTCTGACATCCTGATCATTAAAACGTCTGCCACAACTGGAAAGTTGTTTAAATTTGACACATTCAACTTCATTCAATGGGTCTGCAGAAAAGATAAGCAAAGCCTCTCGAGATTTAACTGCAAATTCTGAAACTATGTAAATATACAAAATATTTTGGCAATTGAGAAAGGCCTTTGAACCAGCAGCGGGCATAAATGTGTGTGTGGAAGACTCTCAAAGGTCTGGAAGTGGTGATAAACTCTGGGAAAAAAAAGCTCCACAGAGCTTCAAGCAAAGTTTGAAGGTTTTGCTTTTAGAAACAGGTAGACCAGTCATGCGCTCAGCCCCTCTTGCCAAGTGCTACCCCACAACTTCTGCTGGGGAAAAAAGGGAATAAATTATTCAACACTTTGCAAAACAGGGAACAATATGTATACACAGATGTTAATACTGGTCATATAGTCTAAAGGTACCTCTTTATGATGGGCTAAGATCAAATCTATTTTCTTACAGGAAGAGAAGGGTAACTACACTCTTACATGCATGCAAAGTGCATGTACTCATTTCTTTCAGGCAAATGCCACAAAAATTACCATTTCTGCCCTAAATAGCAGACACACAGCACCTTTGACAGGAGTAAAGAAGCCTTCAGTGAAGGTAGAGATTTCCAAAATAACAAACAGAAGTTATACAGTAATTGGAAGAAAACAAAGCAGCTCATGCTGTCTGTCCTGCATTAAAAATATTGTACATAGATTTACATGATTAGATCAAACAAGAAAACAGATTTATTTTCCTCTTCTCTTTAAAAAGGGACATACCAGAAATAAAGCAGAGGGCAAAAATCACTGTTTATCCCAAAGAGTCATGAATATTGGATAAAAAACAGTAACAGGACACCGCCCATCCATGAAGATGAATAAATTAGAGTTTACCTCTTTAGGATAAGCAAGGGTTCATTCTCAAAATCACTACAAATGATTAAAGAAAAAGAGTGAAAGGTGAAGGTCAGACTGCATTTAACCCGGACGAGTCGAAGGAAATCTGTTTTCCCCTATACCTCTGCTATCTGTATCACCAAAGCTGGCTCCAGCAATTAAAGCAGGCTCTTCTCTGCCTGCTCCAGCGCTGCTGCCACACTTGGCTCACTCTTCCCCTACCTGCTCTTCATCAGGTCCTGCCACTTGCTGAGATTTATCTGCTTTTTGTACTGCAACCTCAGCACTGTCTTGCTCAGGACAAATGGTTGCCACGCTTTGCTCAAGTCTCTCTTGATCTTGGTTCTTGCCTGTGGCTTTTGTTTGTGTGTTTTTGTTCACATTTTCTTCTGCCTTTTTATGCTGTTCTATCCCATCTGCCTCATTTTGACATCCTAGGAGGACGCTGTTGCAGTGGGGCTGGTTGCTCTCGGCTCTGACTTGATCTTCATCTGACTCCAGGTCGTTGCTCCCCGGAGAAATCCGGTCCATCTTGGGAACCTTGCTTTCCACTGCAGACTCCACAACCCCTCCTTTTCCATCACCACCAGAGCTCTCACTGCTCTCTTCCACGGCTGCCTTTTTTTCACTGACTTTTCCCTCCTCAGTCTCAGTGTTTGCAATGGGTGTATTTGAGTGGGCAGTAGGAGGACTGGGCCTCCTGTTCAGGTTAATGGCCAAGGTGTATGTTTTGCCTTTCTGTGCTCTTTTATCAACTTTCCTCCGTTTTACAGCTGCATCAGCTACCTCTGGTGCTGTTGCGTCTCCAGTGCTCACGGTGTCTTTTTCAAGTATTTTCTGGTTCTCTTCTGTCTGCGGGACTGGAACCGAGGAGGGGATTTCTGCATCAATTGCACATTCTCCTAGATTACGGGAAATTTTTTCAATATCAGGAGGGCTTTTCACCTGCTCACCGTGTTTAGTGTCTGCCTTATTTGCATCCAGTTTTCTCTTCTTGCTCTCCTTGGTGCTATCACTCTCTGCCACACTCTGCACTTCTTCAGTCTCATTATTCAAATCCTTCTCCTCCTGTTGTGCAAGTAAAGGATCTTTCTCTTCTTCACCATCCCCTCCCTCCAAAACACGTTCATTTAATTTTTCCCTTAGGTCTTCTTCATTCACTTCTTCAGGCTGCAAGTCTGAACCTACATTTAGATCATCTCCATTACCTTCAACTTTCTGCTCCTCCTCTAGCAATCGATCCTTCTGATCCTTTTCCACAGGTCCATCACTTTTTGTACCAGGAATTTCCCGTTTACTTTCATGCTTTTGGCACGGCTGTGCCTTGGTTGAGCGGGGCCTGTACTTCAGCAGTTTGTCTCGCGGTGCCCATACAAAGCTGCTCTGAGGCTTGAAATGTTGCCAGGCATAGTAGACTAGTTCTCTTCTCTTCTGTTTGCTTCTGACAGTGAACAGAAAGTAATCCAAGGCACTTCTCTTGACATTTGGTAGCGTCTCCTTAACAAGAGTTTCTGTTAAGAAAAACTTCACCAACTGCACTTGATAGTCTTCATATCCCATCTCCCCCAGGCACTTCAGGATGCGAGTAATGCGCAAATTGTTGTGGCTGAACCTGCAGGAAACAGGCAAAGTTGTTAAGGGGAAGTCTTACAAGTTTGGAGTCACAATGAACCTCAGGGTTAAGTAGTATTTTGTATATTGTTAATAATCATCTATTAAAGAATGTTTGCAGATGGGGATGGGAGTATAAGCTGGCTTACTTTTAAAGCACCTACTGTAGCTGTCTACTTTCAGAAGTACTTTCCTAGCCCTCCTTGGTCTGCTTGCATTAAACATCTCAACTGCTTGGAAAGGTTCTGGCTTTCTGCATCATCCATCAGAAGATAACAGCCACCATATTGGGTCAGACACATAAGTCCACGCAGCCCAATATCCTGTCCCTGACGGTGGCCTGCAGGGTAAGCCTGTAGAAGAGTATAAAAACACAGGCGTATGAGGATGCTTCCCTTAATGCTTCCAGAGCTTAAAGTACTTAGGGACCTAGGCTAGACACAGAGATTTTCTATTTGACAGTCCTCAAATTGTTTTTTTTCTTCTGTATGTGCAGTCCTTTTAGAGTCCCTTTTAATACCACCAGGAAGTATGGACTATTAAGGGTCAATACTATCACTATGTACCTACAAAAACACAACATCAACAAATTACAGAGCACTTTTCAAAGAAAGACTCAAAGTTTTTCACTGGCCTCAAGATAGCTTTATAAACAATCAGGGAAGCATGAAGCATATGTAAAAACACTCCTATATTACAGCTTAAAAGGATCACTACAAAGACCATTTGGCTACCTGTAAAAATTGCCTCAGAGGCAGAGGCAAGAAAAGAATAACTTCGCTAGCTGACTTTTGTATCAACAAAAGCATCCATTCCTCAAGAGTAGACAATTTTCTCAATTTCGTATGATTTTTTTTTCCCTTCTCAAAACACATCTGGCTATAAGGGCCCAGTAATACAGAGACTCACCGGTTCAGGTTTTGGAATCGTTCAGCCCAATTCTCTGCTCTTTTAAGCTCTCCAGTTTTCTGATTAGTCAGCGTGATTCCATAAAATCTCA
>JAWLRI010000863.1:1735038-1758049 GCA_034781795.1 Crypturellus tataupa | reverse complement strand
TTCTGGAGCTCGAGTGAATGTGGAACCGGGTTTACTGCAGGGGCAGGCTGTGGTTGGGCTAGTTTGGGGTGAAAACAGCCGTTTTAGGCTCCTTTCTGGAGATTGAGTGGATTTGGAGCTGGGTTTACCTCATGGGCAGGCTGTGGTTGGGCTAGTTTGGGGTGAAAACACCATTTTTAGGCTCCTTCCTGAAGCTCGAGCAGACATGGAGCCAGGTTTATCTCATGGGCAGGCAGCAGCTGGACTTGGGGTGAAAACACCCGTTTTAGGCTCCTTTCTGGAGCCTTAAACAAGGAGATTAGGGACAGCTCGAGCCACAGACTGCTCCATTGCTGCAGCCTCGGCCACCCCATCACCCATGAGGCTGTTCCCATTCCCGTTATCCCTCCAAAGAAGCTCCCAAATTGCGGGAATGCACTTGGAAAAGATCCCAAATGATGCACTGAGCTCCCAGACCGCTAATCCTTGCCACGACAGCATCATTTTATTTGAACCTGTCATTGATACTTATAAAATAATCATGCCTTAAATGCTTAGAAATGCAGAAACCACCAGATTTACCAGTCATTTAAGGTATATTAAAAATAAAGTCATTTAGGAAAGAAAGAGTATTTATCATTCCCTCCATAATGCGTTTTGGGGTATTTTTGGGTATATTTGGGTACCCACCTTGTTGGGTATTATTGGACATACAAGCATGAAACACGACTTCTGCTGCTTAGGTTTTCCTATTGCTCACTCTTCACTTGATATCTTAATCCTGCTTGTGACATTAAAGTAATTTCAACAGCAAATAACAGTGATATCAGAAGTGCAGAATGACTATTCGGGTGAATAATAAAGCAGTGGGGGCAGAAGCTCACAAGCAAAAAGGTGTTTTCATATAAATTATGCTGGTAATCCAAAGTTAAAAAGGGAAAAAAATTTCTAAATGGAAAATTTTCTGTACCTTTGATACCTAAGGAATTAACTCGCGTAATTCTTTAGGGCTTGATGTGATGCTTACCCCTAAAGCCGGTTAATCTAGCATTTAGTGAACAGGAGAAATGGGTTTAATCCAAAATTTCACTTCAGAATTCTTGGCAGCTTTGGTGGTGAGAGTGTTGGATGTGAATTCCTGAGCACAAATCCATAGTTCCATCTGGGTCCCAGCTAGAGCCTCAAAATGGAAGCGTGTCTCTCCCCCCGCTCTGCTTTACACACTGCTGAAATCTCCCAGGAATATCTGTTTCTGTGAGAGCTCCATGCAGGAGGACACAGATCTTGCACGGACGGCTTTTTCCCATCAAGATTGTAGGAAACTCCAGAAATATTTTTTTTTCTGTCTCTATCGCTGTTCTGTGATGCACCTGCTGCTAAATGGCTCAGCCTTCACCACACTTCCCTCATCTTAACCCAAAAATATTTATTAATTGAGTTTTCCTGATTTTAAAATCAACTCTGCAGTCTTTTCCAGTTAAATCCATCCTTGTCAATCTTTTCTAGCATCAACCTAATATGTCTCTAGGATCTCCTAGTATTTATTTGATCTATGCTGCTACCTAGTCCTAATTCTCTATTAAAAGAGAGGGTTATGATTTCCTGTGATGACTACACAGCAGGAGTAAATGAGTTCCTGCACAACCAAATTCCTGTTTTCGTACAAATGTTTCTAGAGATCAAAAAAAAGCAGAATAAAGAAGAAAAGCAAATAAATTATAGAGCAGATAAATTGCTCCCTCATAGACTAGTTCTCAAAGTTTTGCAGGAAGAATTGTGGTTTTTTTTGTTGTTTAAAGTCTGTGTGAAACACAGCTTCAGCACTCATCTGTCAAATTATGCTTCTACTTAAAGACTATCATCAAGAGGGAATAATTGTGTCAGCTCAGATAGCAATTTTTATGTCATTAAGTTCGGATGATTAAAAAAAGTAGCATGTGAAACAAAATGTGGAAAACATATGGCTACCTCTGAAAGTACAATAGCATGTGAAAATTTAATTCGGTAGAATAATGTTAATTCAACAGGAAGACAATATGCATAAACTGATTGCTATACTATTTCAATTGCAAATAATTACATTTCCTTGTGCCTAAATGTTCTCATCCCTTTCAATGCCTCCAGAAACAACATATGGAAGTCTATAATAATGCCATATACAGTCTCAACATAGATTAGGGTCAGAGTTAAATTCTATTTTTGAATTTCAAAAAAGCTTTTTTTCTTCCCTCATTGAACAGATATTTTTCCAATTTTGACAGGTTTTTCCTCCTTCTCTTGTTCACTCTTAAATTTTACTTCTGGTTGTAAGCAGATACCAACAATGTAGGACATGCACAGTTTAGTTCTTTTATCTTTTATCTTCCTACTCTTTTGGCTGTTTTCAACCATAGAAATCTGTCAGACCGCTGTAGCAACTAAGAGCCCTTCGCTGGATCGTGTTCTGTCCCTCGGGAGAGATGAGCTCGTGTTTCATAAGACATCGCAGTCGGAGCAACCGAGAAACACGCCGAACATTTGGCATTCTCTCCAGAAACATCGCTTTTCTGAGAGAAGCAATATGGCTACAACTATTTCTGTCGTTATTTTAGAGCACCATGTGTTAGTGCCTCTAATGAAATAAAAGTCTGAACACTGGATAATTTCTGGTATGCCACATGAGCATTTATATATATAAAAAAAAGGAGAGGTCATTGCATCCTTTTGCATTAGACCCACATAGTCTTTGCTTGATATTTTTAGGACATCCTCAACATAGAAGCTCAAAGAATTTTCAGACAGAGGGAAATTAAACCTCGTGAGACCTCTGGACAGCACGACCAGGTTTATTTTACAGAAGATGAGAAACAGAATTACCAAATACTTTGCTTGAGACTAGGGACGGGGTCTGTTAGAGCTGAGAGAGACACTTGGAAGTCACTGCCACCCAGTGCTGGGTGTCACAAGCCAAAGCTGCTTTTTCTTAGCAACAGCCTAAGTAAGTAGTTAATATATTATGCCCATACATAGCTTTTACATGCACAAGTTCATGTGCCTTTTTCCATGAATTTTGTGCCCAGTCCTGCACCAAATTACTCATAGTTCAGTAAATGGTAAATCCCAGTGCGTTGACATATTTCAATATTTCCCAAAATGAGGTCCTTTCTCCTTTCCCATTGAAAAGAGGACCATGACCAAATACAGGAGCAAAAATACAGCTTTTAATTCAAAGTAAGGAAAAACAAACAAACAAACCCCAAAACACAGCAAAGAAGAGGGAAGCAGCTGTTGGAGGGAAGATACATTCTGTTGCCTGAAACATATGTTCTTGAACCGAACTTTTCCCTTGTGATTTGTTGTGTTCATTCTCCCAGCAGAGAGATGTGAGATGGGCATCAGATGGCAAACCCTAGAGAAATACATTGCAAGTGCAAATAATGATCTGTAAGCACGCACAGGGGTGTTCATTGCTGCTGCTGTTAAGCTTTGAAAATATCATCCCAGGGCAGGGAGGGCAGCGGGAAGGGAAGGGGCATCTTGCAGATTTTTCTCTTTAATAAATCCATCAGGTCCCCAGCTTGCAAAGAAGCATAAAGAAGGACAACTCAATTTCGGATGAACCGGTTTAAGGAGAGCACCAGGATTACTTCATTAATTAATGCCTGACTATCTCAAATTAGAATCAGGAGACTTAATAGCGTGCTTTATTGAAGGTGATTTTTATTGATTGCACCTAAACTGCATACCCAATTAAAACCAATCCCATAGCATAGATCTACTGGGATTCCCTTCCTTGGCAATATCTGTGTTGTGATCAGGATTCTCCAGATCTTTTTTTTTCTCTTAGACTTTATTTTTTATTCATCTTTCAAAACAAACATCCTACTCTGAAACTGCATAAACACAAAGAGAAGGACAGCAAAGAGGCACTAAACCCGACTAGCTGACAATTAAATGACAAGAGCACTTTACACTCAGCCTTTCGCCGTGGCGGAGGGTGGCAGCAGATTTTCAAAAGTGCTTGGAGGAAAATCTGCCTGTTGGTGACTGGAGATTATGGCAGGGCCTAGTTTTGCATTTCTACTTTGAAGACCTGGAAGTATCCACATCCATTAGGGAATAACATCTTGGTGGTGTTAAGGTTGCTTCCTAGGATGGATCCAATGCAAATAACAGTGTATTAGGCACAAACTGCTGCTGCAACGATATTCAGGTTGCAGAAAGCTACGGTTGCTGCAGCGTAGTTTGAAATTTGGCTTGCAATGGAGATAGGTCAGCAGTACCATTCAGCACTAAGACAAGTAACTTGTGCATGAATAACAAAACTTGTCTGATACAATAAAATAACCCAACTGTTTCCAGCTGTGTCTGACCTGTTGCATGGCAAGACTTTCTCCCAGGGAATTTTTGTGATGTGTCTTGTCAGGGACCAATCTGTTGTTGTTTTTCTTCCCAAAGCACTTGCTATAAATCGAATCATCTACCCCCAAAATGAAAAAAATCCCTTTTACTATCACTGTAGAGCGACTGTCATTGTAAGTCGAGCCGTTTGTCTGTTTAGAGCCTTATATAAATAACTGATAGTAAAATTAATGCTATATGTTGTTTAAAAGTGCTCTCTTGCTGATAGAAATCCCAGAACCAATTCTTACTTCTAAAGCAGCACAGAAATGTTCATGAAGTCACAGCAGAAATCTGAAGTGTTTAGATTAGAGTCAAAGCTTGAAAATGTTTCCCCTTTGTGGCCAGTGAAATATCAGTTGTCACCGCTTGCATGTCTAGCCTGTCTCAGGAGGAAAAAAGCTCAAATAAGTAACTTCTTTAAGAAGGCTGCAGACAACACTGTTGCAGCTGACATGGCTGTGTAAATATATTACTTAAATATAAGGAATGCTTCCTTAAACCCCATCTCTCTTAGCAAAGATAGTCTGTCATCCAATTTGCTTGGCAGTTTTCTGCCTCTCCTGTTAGTCGTAGGGGGGAACCTAAAGTTTTCTCAGGCTGTTCGTGCTGCTGGAAGGAAGATGAGAGCCACCCATGAGGGGGGAATTTATCTTTAATAAAGCAGCCTCCCTGTTTTTTTGCTCATTAGAGCAGTAATTAACATTTCTACTGGACAGTATATTCCAGAGATTGTTTGTAGAGGGAGTCTCTGGAAGACTTTATATCATCTACACTGGCTTCACTAAGGAGACACTGATTTTTTCCCTCTTTCTGCCCCTTATAGTACTTTGACCTGTTTATCTCAATAATAAGGCTGCAAGTGAGGACTTTGCTTGCCATTTGAGCTGATAAATTACTTTATTCTGCAATCTCCTGATGAGCAGAGACTGCTGCTTAGCTCCTGGCACTTCTAGGACGTTTCAGTACCCAGGAGAAGGTAGAGCCGGCGCTTAAACTCAATTTGTTTGGGATCTCTGCTCAGTCAGAATTCAGGATTTCTAATGTGCACTGATTTATATTAGTCTTTTGGGGAAGTTCTTTCTTTTAATACCTTTGTGCTCACCGTAGGACTACATTTTATTAAAACATAATGAGTTTTTCTGGCAACACTTTAAAAGGAACAGACACAGTTAACGTTATCAAGGAAGCCCAAGCAATACTTCTTGTTGTGAAGTGATATGTTCAATGCTGTTTTATTTTCTGATTGAGCAGGCAGAACCTCACTGCAGTGCATGGTACTTTTGTACCGTAATTCAGTGATTTTCTGAACAGTGCAGAGCTGACATAAGTTGATGCAAAAATTATTGACATCAATAAACTATTGCTCAAGAAGTTTGTGAAATTATGTACCTTATCTTCACTGGAGATTTAATTACATAAACCTTCTCACTTGGATCAGTAACTTTTTACTGCACTCCACAATTGTCATTACTATCTTGTCCACTGTTTCCTACTAGAAGTACTGCATAATTTTGCTCTTTTATTGGTGATGGAGAGTCTGTAGGATTGATACAGGCTGCCTTGCTCGGTTTGCTCTACCGCTTTGCCAAGGTCACCTTGTACCTTACTGGGACTTCTCTATCAATTATTTATTTTGCTCAGTAACCTTCACCCCAAACTTGCAATTTAGAACTACAAGTGTTAACTCCAAACTCCAATCAAGACTCACAGCAGAGCACATTTTTTTCTTGCTGGGTGACATCTGCAAGCAATTTTACATATATATCATAATTCCCACGTGAGCACATATGTTAGAGCGTTCCAAGGCCAGCTGTGATTTACAGGCCTCTTCTTTAGAATAGCCTCATTTTTCTTCTGGAATGCCTGTGAGTGAAGCTTGCACATTTAAATCCATTTTATCTCTTTGCCTTTCTGCAATAATCTCCCTCCCTTTTGCATAATGGATAGCAGCCTTAACACTTCCTGTTCCTTCAACTGTATCACTTGCTTAAAATAAGGATCTCATTTTCACATGAATCTTATGGCAGGGCAACCTGACAGACCAGAATCCAATGAAAATTACATCAAATTGAAAGAGAGCAGATGCCATTGTAAGTGATGGCAGGGCAGCACTATTACTACAGTATACTTTGCATAATCATGTTAGTGACAAAGCCAGTTAGCACATTTCACGGCTTTTACCAGCAAGCTGCAACTGTGTGTTTTTTGGAAGGAGACAGAACTTCTTCTCTTAAGCAAGATTTTTTTCAATTGCCTCAGCCATTCATGCTGGGTTTATGCTCCTTGACACAATATCAGAGGTAAGATATCGGGTGTAAGCAATTTTCTAAATGGTAGGAAGACCCAAATTTCTTTCTTAATAGATAACTTCATCATGTAACTATGTGAGAAACCTATAAAAAATCTTTTGCAATTTTATGATCTGTGGGGGGCATGCTTTTAAAAGCTCACTAAACATTTCTTAATATATTGGAGCAAGAGGATGAGACCCAGGAGGCTGATGCTCAGCTGCATGGAATGCTTGGGCTGCCTTTGGGTATCTCCTACACATCCTGGTGCTACTGACTCATCCTTCAGTCCAAGAGAGAGTAATCAGGTATCCTGCCCTAATCACATTCTTAAAACCCTCTTTGCCAATGATCTGAATCACTCACACTTCTCTCACATTACTCTATAGAAAAGGACCTTCTGTGCCTGAAGAAAATGGTGATACAGGGTGTCCTGGTGCCTCTGCGAGACTTTCTCCTTCCCTTGGAAGACTTTATACCAGCCCTTAGGAACAAAGCGGGATGAATGATGTTTGCTACAGACCGTCCTTTTGGGGTTGGAGATGAAGAGCAATTTGGGAACTTCCTTGGCACCATCAGAGCTCCCAGGTGCTCTGGACCACTTCACCTGTTAATCTGAGGCCCTGGAGGTCCTATAGCTCATGCAAGGTGCTACTGCATGGACAAAGATATAGGGAGAATAAGAGTCTGTTTTCTTTTAATCTCCCCTTACTACCCAGTGTTCACATTTTCCAAGTTGTCTCTTTTTCCAGCTGGGTGGGATAGAAGCAAAGCTGGCCCTTCATGCACACAAAATCAAGGCATTTATGAAGTATCTTGTCACCCTGGTTGAAGGATCTTTTTTTGTTCAATTACATGACTCAAAGCAGGTACCTAACCTGTTTTAGAGACTGTAAACCTTTAAGGGAAATTTTGATGTTCTTGATGTACATTTGTCAAACTTGCTGCTCACCAGAACTAACTCCATGATTTTCAAAGCACAGCTCTTTTCCTATCTCTTTTCTGCTGTAGCTAAGAGATAGCAAAGCCTAGATCTTTTTGCAGTGATTTTAGAGGTATTAAATTAGCCATAGGTGTACCAGCTGTCCTGACACAGGAATTACTCAGTCTCTGATTTTCTAAAGCTTCTGCTTTTCATTCACCCTTAGAGCCAGATGAAAGTTCATGTCGAACCCCTGCACATCTTGCCATACAACAGCATATAATGTGTTTAAGAAAATAATAATAAAGTGCATTTTGATTTAGCAGTAGGAAATTTGGTCTCAGGTGAACCTTATTAACAGTGCGCAGCAGAATTCTGCTCTTGCAATGACAATAAATATTTACAAGATGAAAACAATGGCTTTATTCACAGTGTTTTATTTGTCCTCCCTGGAAGCCATTACCTGAAGCGTTCTCTGCTTTTGGTAATGTTAAACATAATCACCACAATTTTTCATTTGAATGACTAAGTCTCCGCTAGAAAATATCCACAATTTGAGTTTAAAAAAGTACTTGCATCTGCCAGTGTTTTGGTTGATGCTTTTAAAGAGTTGTATGACCTTAGAAGAACCACCCAACCTCGAGCAGAGGACAAAATCATCCAGCTCTGTTGAGAACAAGAATATTCCACCAAGTTTACTTGCCAGCTGAATTTAACAGAAATTCCCTTTTATGCTCATCTTTCCTCTTCTTTCTGTCAGTTTTTTCCCATATATCTGGCTCTGCTCTCCTCCATTTATTGCTCATCCTGAAAGCCAAATGTTCACTAGTCAAGGAGTCAAAAAAGGCTAAAATATGGGATGGAAAAAATAAAGCAATTTTTAGATGCCGAATTACTTGCTGCTTTTGTTAGATGATCTCTTTTAAACCAGTTTCATAATTCTTTTTTATGGGAAGGATTTTAATTGCAGAAAGTGATAGAACAGGAATGTGAACATAGTCCTGGGACCAGCAAGACTTTCATTGCTGTGTAACTTGCATCCTCAGAAGAGATTTTGATGCTATTCCTATTCCAGAAGCTCTAGTCCTGCACGGAGCACCACTTAATTTGCTACCACCTTTCCTACAGGGTCCAGTTGTGGTGATTGGTGGTAGTTTTCATGGACACAGCAAAAAACATAGCATTTTCTCCCCATTTTGTACATGGCACTTTTAAAAAGAGTTCCTAAGGGTCTTAGTGCTGCATTCAGTTAATTTCTCTCCATTTGGAAGGGGTCCAGTTGGATCCATCTGAATGTTCTCCTTGGTGGAATGAAAGGAGGATCGTCCAACCTTACCAAATAGCTTCAGAGAAAACGTGTGCTTCTGCTGCTGTATTTCCATGCAGAAAAGTACTTTATCTTCAACACAGACAGGAATTTGAGAAAAAAACTGGTGAATTTTCCTCAACATCTGATACCTGTTGTGGAAGAGGTGCTCAGGAACACAATAAACTGCATTCACCACTTTGAATTTTTTGGTGTTACTCTTCTTGCGACAACTTTCCTCAGTTAAGAAAAATAATCCTCTTGCATCTTTCATTTTTTCCCTTATTGACTCAATTCGCTTCTGTATATTACCTTATAATCTGCAGCCTAATGGGTTTTTGTCTGATTTGTTCAAATTCAGAACAGTTTCTATTTACTCTCACTGTGATCAAGACAGACTCATTCAAAACCATGCTCTTCTAATGGTTTTATTAGATAAAATTGCTGATGAGATACCTTCGCACTGATCTTCCAGACCAATTTGTAGAACTAACTTTGACAATGAGTATTTGAAGCTCCTCATTGTAGTATTAGTTTTCCAGCAAATCTGAATTTCTTTCAGGCTTTAGATATTTAGCTTATTTTCAAGACCATTCGCTTCATAATAGGAAGCTTTTGATAAACATTTTTTCACAAAATGAGAATGAAAATGACAAATATGCTGGAACTATGAATATGTAGCATATTTTGCTGCCTTTATTCTTTAATTGGGAATGTACACACTTTAAAGGAGAGCTAAGCATCATGATGATCTTGTGTTTTGTTACACTGGACTAAATGCAGGCACTGGACTTACTCCTGATTCCCACTAGTGCAAACAGAAAGAGATGCTGTTACTATATATATAGTTTAGTTCATTATATTCAGTCCTTTATATACATATTGAATTTATATTCAGTACAGTTCACTTGTTTTACACACCACTTTCTTGGTTTATCCTATTTTTATGCATCACAAGCAGATCTAATTCTGACCCTCATATTTAGGTGTTTGGTCTTTTGGGCAGTTTTTGGTCTTTTGGGCAAATTTGTAGCCAAGTCCAGCTCCAGGTATAGAGTTGCAAAACGTATGAGAGAGACAAAAACCTCCCATTATCCTGTCAGCAATTTCACTGGATTTGTTATAGAACAAGGACTATCCAAGACATTTAAATTGCCCAGACCACGAGACAAGCTTGAGAGATATTTGGTCCCTGTTCCTCAAATATCTAAGAAGACAAGACAATAAAAATAATTAAATACATAAATTAAGCCTTGTTAGGAAGAGATATTAATATCCATGACATGCCGTAATACAAGAAACTTCTTCTGTACTAAGCCCTAAATTAGCTATTCATTTTAATTTTCAGCCCAGAATAACAATTGCTATTTACATTGCAAAAGATTACCGATCATTATTTAAGATAATATAATTTTATAACTTTGTGACCTATTATAATTAGAGAGCGGCTGAGGGAAAAAGCTTTTCATTATGACTATTATTGCATTGTGAGTCTTGGTTTTTTTTTTCTTCAGTTTGCTGTTGAATTGAGTCTTCCGCCAGGAGATTATAATATAATTGTTTTTTTTTCTTTAGACAGTTAATGAAAGGTTATAATTAAGATAAGTGGAATCAAGTATTAAATCTCAAAGCGCTGTTGTTTGCATGGAAGCAGCTGTCTTTTCGCTGCTTTGTTTCACTGCTCTGTTGGTGTCAACACCTGGAAACCTGAATGTTCTTCAGAATCATCATCAGGTTTTGGGACATTTGCATTCAGCTTCAGCATGAAAAACTCTCTTTTTAATCCTCCTGGCTTGACCCAGTGGTTACAGGGATTTCAGAACTCACAGGATTTACAAATTCAGGCCTTCTTCAGGAATGGCTGAAACTAAAGGTTAATGTAAACTGGTTACTTTGCCTTTTTATATGCTCTGACAGTTTTCTTTTTCCTTCTTTCAAAATCATGTACAATATTACAAAATAATCAGGAAGGATTTAATGTTTAATCCCCATACTTGAATCTACCATTAGGAGATAACAGCAATATAGCTGTAACTGTTTGGATAAACTCCCTGGGCATTAAAAGATATGTTAAGACTGCCAGATCTATAGAAATAGGGGGAAAAATTCATTTACAAAAGTGACCTTGAACTGGGATATTATTCTCTGTAAAAATTTCCTAAACTTCTCCTAAAGTAAAAGAGCATCTGTGACAGACAAGGGGCCGTTTTGTTATGGTTTAGGAATAGCAACATTAATGGTGCAGGGTTAGTTTGAGAGGGCAGGGGTGATTTTGTCCAAAGCCCTATGAAATGCTCAGAGCTACGTTTTGAAATAGAAGCTGCAAGAGAGGTGCTAAGGGCAACCTTTCTGGCACTGA
This sequence comes from Crypturellus tataupa, assembly GCA_034781795.1. Lineage (NCBI taxonomy): Eukaryota > Metazoa > Chordata > Aves > Tinamiformes > Tinamidae > Crypturellus > Crypturellus tataupa. Next base: position 1,746,812 of record JAWLRI010000863.1, on the reverse strand, counting down.
AGAAGTGCAGTAAAAATAATGATTTCTTGCTGTCCCTCCATACTTTAATGAGTACAATTTATCTGATTTTTTTTTTTCTGTGATTTTCTTCTTACCATAATACCCCAGGCCTCCAACTCGTGATGTAAAACTTCTCCTATATAATTAATCCCCCATATTCTTAATTGCCAGGCTGGGAGCAACTCTGTCAGAATTTCTATTTGGATCCTCTGTGCTTCTCCATGCTTACCAGCGAGGACAAGGAGAAGGGACGTTGCCGCGTGCGCTCGAGGTGGGTTGCTGCCTAGCTGCTGCAGGAAGAAAGCAACTGTTCAGGGAACTGTTTTGCTTAAATGATTTTTTCCAGCAACTCTTGGGATATCCAGCTTTGCTGGGACTATCCAGTGTCAGCGGCACAGTAAGACCCTTTAGGAAATGCCATTATGGGCTGTAATTGTGAGTGGAAAATATTTGATTTCACAGCATTTAAGTGGAAGTGCCTGTGGTTGCTGCTTTGCATGCAAAACACTTATTTTTAGTGCCTTTTCTTGCATTAGCAGCTATTTGGAAACAACCCCTCAAGGTGCCATGGTTCTTGCAGCTACAGGCTCCTCCTGCCTCCCAACTGACTCCTAATCCCTTGTCCTCGCTGCCAAATTGAGGGATGTGACAGACAGAGGGTGCAAACGCCTCGTTAGACTGGTTCATGCTGGTCCTTCTGGACTGTTACTGGAAAAAAAATGGTCCTAAAGCAGCTTTTCTGGTTTATAGCACAAACAACTTGCAGAAAACCAAAGCACCTTACAAAATTTTAAAATAAATTATAGCAATTAAAAGAAAAGCACCATACTAGATACTAGCAAAGGAGTTGGAGCTGCTTCACAGATAAGAACATCTCAGTCTTGCACAAATGAGCAGACAGAAAAATAAGGGATAACTGTCTTCCTTGAGAGTGCACTAAGTACCCAAGCAGAGATGGGAGTCCTGCAAGTCCCATTTCCATCTTCTCTCTCCTCTTTGCTCTGCCAAGAACACGGCTCTCCCGGTTCAGTGGGAAAGCCCTGGAAATACCCAGTCTGCATTCCCTGTTCCTGCAGACGGCTAACTCTAGACCAGCGCTCATCTAAATCAAACAGCCTCGCCATGCTGAAATAACAACAGAGGGAAATGCCAAAGTGCCGCGTGTTGAAGATGCGCTGTGAAAATAACAGGCTTTAATGATAACAACTTTGCAGGAGGTTCAGCTTAGAGAGGGGAGCAGGAGCGGGTGGGATCGCAGCCTGGGGACATCTGTGCTGCGTGGGGAATCCTGGTAGGCAGTGGGAAAGGGAAGAGGAAAAAGTGTTTCCCGCTCAAGTGGCTGGGATGAACACGAGGAGGCGGCTGCTCCGGACCTGGCACCTGGGCTCTGGTGCTGGAGCTGTTGCTGAGTCCGCTTGAAATGCCTGGTTTTGGCAGGCAACCTGTAAAAGTCATCAAGCACAAATCTAGCTCGTTATTGCCTTAATCAGAAAGATAAGTGCTGCTCATCAAGCTTAATGGGCAGTTAACATCATTTGTTTTTATTGTCTGCTCCTCCCCGGCTGATTTTTATCTGCATTTACACTGTGACCAGGGCTGCTCTCCCAGGCATGAGGAAGACAGGGCGTCTCCTGCTGTTTGAGGTGTCCAGGTTTTTGGGATATAGGGAAATGTTTTGCTGTCTGAAGAGCTGGTTGTGCTTTCTGACACGGAGACGGCGATCATGGGGCTTGGGATATCATGTCAAATTCCAGGAGCAGCTGCCACATCCAAGCTTTGGAGTTAAAGCCTTGGGGAGATTCATGAAGAGTTTCCATAGACTTTTGTGGACTCTCAATTTGGCTCTTTGCAAGGAAGGTGTTTGCGGGTTGAGGTGATTTCATTTACCAGCCCGGTCGCTTTAGACCTTCTTGTGTTTCTTTCGGGGAGCAGGACAGGATGATTCCTGCTAAGCCAGAGAGATGCCCAGATAACAGGGGCAGTGGCCTGTTAAGCATCAAAGCAAAAGGAGAGGAGGAATTTGAGCTTTCAAGCTTCCCTCCTGAGTGTAAAGGATGGGATCCTCCTTCCAAAACCCCCCGTGGGGCATCGCCTCCTCCGTCCATCAATGATTTGGGAACTTCCCGTCAGAAAATGCTGCTTATTCTGGGCCCAAGGGTTTTGCTGAGGGCTCAAATGCAGCCCTGGGCAGGAGGAACCCAAACTAAAGTAGCCACCGGGCAGGGGAATTTGTTACCTGGCCCATCTCCAACCGGCAGAAGCAAGAACAGCCTCTAGCAGGGGAGATGCTTTCAGCACATAATTCCCCTCTCTGCCCCAGCCAAATGGCTTTAAATTTAAATTCCTGGCTGTCCCTTCACTGGACAAACCAGGGACACGCAGACAGAAAATATCAGATAAAGAGTTTGCATTTTTCAAATTTGAAAGAAAATCGGAATCTACAGACGTGGCAGTGACCTCCATTATATCTTCTTGGGCTGCACTTATTAACTTAACCTTCAAGTCTAGCTCTTTTGCAAAGCAAACGTTTATTAGGGTGTTAGAGGTACAGATATGCAAATTGTAGGCAGTAAAACTTGGCAACGGCATTAATCACAAATGAAAAAAAATCCAAAATGAACATTGCCAGGCCCTGTTGCTGTTCTGCTTCTATAGTGTGTCTAATCCTTTGCTTTATTTCATATTCACATGGCTGCTTGAATCATCATATAGAATACACACACAAAAAAGGGATTTAATCAAGCTTCCAATTAATTTGCAAAGAAACTTATTCAAAATGCTGCTAAATGCAAAAAAGTTTTAGAAATCTAATATTCCAGCTCGCCAGGTGTCCATTTGCTAAATCTGAAGAACTTTAATGAAATCTGATAAGTTGATTCTATAATGAAGTTCTCTGGCTGAATTTGAGGTGCTCAGCAATGAAGAAAACTATAATCTTCTGTTTCATTAGATCGTTGAGGTAGGAGAGATTTTTGCAGAACTGAATTAAACTCAAAATCACCACTTAGGTGCTCTGGCAGGAACTGGAGAATTGGGTATTTTGACACATACATATGGATCTATAGCTGAGCTCCCCAACAGCAGCCTGATGACTCTGCACCCATGGGGGACAGGGATTCCTGGGATTATTTAGCAGGATTAGGAGCTTTCCCTATTGCAGTTTCTCCTGGGTACTTCTAATAGTGTTGGCCTCCCTTACAGGCTGGGGTCCTGGATGCTGCTCTGGATTTCCACTCTCACATCCAATATTAAATTAAGAAATATTAAATGAAGAAGAAATAATAACATCCAAAATAATGTCAAAAAGAAACCTGAAACCGCTGCCAAAGCCAAGTTTCAAGAAATACAAACAGTTACTTAAAGGATGCTTTCACTCTCAGTTTTTATGTGGGAAGTGCTCAGATTGTATGAGAGGCAATAAAAATGGTTATATGAGAACAGAATGTTTAGGAAGGAGAGGGGTGTACAAAGCTAAGCATGCAAACATGCATGACATTTAAGGAAATTTAGAGTTATAATTTATCTAGATAACAATGCAAAAAGAACTTACAATCAGGAATCCGGAATCTCAGCAAAAGGGATTTTTTTCATTGTTATTGTTGAGGGAGAAAAATAACTCCTAGAGAAGCTATCTCACAGTCAAGGAAAACACAGACATTTCTATTAGACAGGGCTGTGAAAATAAAAAAAAAAAGAAGAAAAAAACAGTTGGATGGACAGGAAAACACAGGCCACAAGACAGGCACCCGCTCTCAGATCTGGGTGACACTGCCTGGCTTGCAGCACTCAGGGGTTTTTTATTTTCCCTTTCTTTCAACATATCTGGCACTGCCACTGTCAGAGAAGGAGAGTGGAGTAAATGGACCTCGGGGATGATCGGACCTGACAGCTTCCAGATTTCTACAAGGTGCAATTACCAAGTCAGTGCTCGGGTGTCAGGCCGGGCACCTCGATCTGCATCTTTGAACCGTTCCCTGGTTGGCAGGGGACGTCTGTGCCGGACAGGAAGGGGTGCCAACCATGACCAAGACAACAGCCGTGACGTGACTCCATGGAAACCTGGCATCCTCGGAAAAAAAATGCAGCTGCAGCCTTCATGCACTCCCATCTCCAGCTTTTGAGGCTTTAAAATACGTCCTGCCACTTTCCTCTCTGCAAGAGATGGAGAAGACGCTTCTTTACATTTATCACTGTGTGCCAAGATCCTAAAGTGTCTGGTGTGCTAAAACACTTAATAGAGCAGAGCAGCACCGGCTGCTTCCCGTTTTTTCCCATGTGCTGACAGTTTGCTTCTCAAACTTCTAGCCATAGAAAGGAAGCAATTTATCAGCAACTTTTGATTCTTATTTTTATTTTTCAGCTTAGAGGGAGATTCACAGTAAATAAGAGGTTTAGATTTAGAGGCTCAGGAGGAAACATGTATTTTCCATGGCTGTAGAAAGGCATATAGATTTTTTATTGAGTTGCTATCATTGCTTAGCTGATCCTGCTTGGATAGCTGGTTCCAGGGCACAGAAAGATGGGAGAGGAGCAGCCTCTTGGGATTCGTTATAGCAGAGTCAGGAGGGAATTCACAGATAACAGAGAAAACGCTGGACAAATTGCAGATAGCACAAGCCAGGGCAGGCAGGAGAGCAGAGAGGGGCTCCCTGGACGAGGTCCAGGATGCTGCTTGGCGCTTTGTTGGCAGCATCCTCCCTGCTTGGGAAGCTGCACCTACCCATTTCCAGCTGAGATTCCTGAAATTAAAACTGAATTTGTAAAAAATACCCCAAATGACTGGGGAATGCGCTGCTCTTGGAAGCGGCCCATATGCATGGTGCTACCTGCACAGCACAGCTCTTGGTGCCTCCTTCTTCAGACCTGCAGCAGTTTCTCCCCATATTTTTCATTTTTCTCCTCTCCCCAGCTCCCCTAAATGCCCTAATGACATTTATGCCTTTCCTTTTGCCATTAACAACTATTTTTTCTGACAAGAGCTATGGTTGCAGTCTGCATGCAAAATTTTGCTGTTATTTTAAATAACCATCTGCTCTCCCCACAGTCTGCTACCTCGTCCTTAATTTCTTTTTTTTTTTTTTTTTGGATGTTTATTTTGATTAGCCTTGTCACATGGTGCTATAAGGAAATCTTGCTTCTCCTCACATGCTGCTGCCATGTTCATAGCGAAAACTGGCTTACAACCAAAAAGATGTTATTTTTTTTCCCATCTCTCTCCCTACTTTTCTAATTTTTTTTTCCAGAATAAGTTTTATGTAACAAAGTGTTGTGTAAGGAGGAGAACAGCAGGGAGTGCATTGGGACTCATGCATGGATTTTCTTTTCATCTCCTTTACAAATCCACTATGACATATTGGGCAACTCAATACAGTCCAGATGTTCTTCCTGGGATCAGGGAAACATTCCCTGAAGCTGGTAAAGTAGATCCCTATTCACACCTGCACCACTGAGATTAAACCCTTGTGCAAATAGAAAATCTTGCAACAACCGTCTAAAACAGCAGAGAGCTGATGTGTTAAAGTAGGTCACCTTTGGGGTTGTTTTTTACTCTAAAATTACCAGTACCGGCAGTGCTGAATTTTGGGCAAACATTCACTTTTTGCACGCCAGGGTTGCACGTTTGAGCTGCTCCCCACGAGCAGAGTGGCAGGTCTGTGTGCACATCGGGAGCAGATGCGGTTCTGGCTGGGAATTTGTGCATGCCATGGAAGTTGGGCACATACTCAGGAATCTCGGAGAAGCAAAATATCCCGAAGAAAGCAGCGCTCGTTCTGCAAATGGAAATTTAGCCAGTCTGGGTTGAACGAGGAAATGTAATTTGGCTTCCCGAGACAAACAAACATTTTCTGAGGAAATATAATCCCGCTGGGTGCTTCGCCTGCATCCATTACAAATCTTGCATAACTAGGGGGAACGAGCTGGAGAATGGCAGTGTGCACATTGCTCCTGTGCTGCATTTCAATTACGTTTGTACCTTCCCGGGGACACAGGTCGCTGTTGACCCCGGTGATATAAAACAAAACCAGCCCCGCGGAGCCTGGCTGAGCTCTGCTGCTGCAGATGCAGGCGCGGGGCTGGAACCAGGCTCCCCTCAACAAGCTGTAATTAGCTTAATGAGTCTTGCTTAGCTTTAGTGCACAACCCGGGATGATTTGTTCTCATCTCTTTTATTAGCCGGAGCTGGGAGTAATTCTGCTGGCAAAAAGGAAGGGAGAAGAAGGCCTCTGCTTCTCCCTGGGATTCCAGGAGTTCACGTAAGGTGTAGTTCTGTGTTATAAAACACAAGGGATTCTGCCAGAAGCTTTAAAAAGAAATCTGCCGTATCTGTGGCTTTAACAGCACATTCTGCTTTCAGGACTGTATGGCAGGAGTAACTCTATCAAAACAGTTTCTTCCCGAATCAATGAGATACTGATCTCATTATGTAGTAGGTTTTAGATAAATTTGCATGCATTTATCTTACTTTTTTTCTTTTTTCTTTTTTTTTTTTTCTGGGGCTAAGCTAGCTCATATTATTTCACGATTTCTGCAGCCTGAACATGAACACAGGTACTTAGCACATTCATTTCATGGGAATCTGAGCCTGGAATTGTTATGCCCCAATGCATGTCATTGCATCTCCTTGGGAAACAAGAGCAGGAGTCTTGTTAGGACGGGTTATCCATTCTCCTTCCCCTTCCTTATCTTAAACTCCATTGCAATATTTATGCTGCCTACCCATTCTGCTATTTTTTTCCTGCACAAGATACAGGGGTGCTGCAGTGCTGTGCTAATACCTATCAATATCGGGCAGCAGCAAAGGAAATCTTTATCACTGCTGACAGCCAAATGAAGAGCCCTCGTGCTATCTGCACGGTGCAGCCATGGATTCCACACAAGGACAACGTGGTAATGGATACCCTGGGAGCACCCACTTTTCTTCTTCCCTGCCATTATCCCCTTCCTTATCCTATAAGGGACTTGATGGACTTTTGTCAGTGAGTTCCCCCGTCCTGCTGCAGGGTCAGGCAGGTAATGGGATGCTGGGGGAATGCAATGGAAGAGAACATCTTCCTAGTTGAGTTTTCAGGCAATGCAGGGCCCTTCTGCTTTATAGACTGCAGTAAAACCTACAGAGCAACATTTCTTGCTGTGAAAGCCTTTAATTATGAAGCAGCTACCTGCTGCACATAGGAATAACACACATCTTGGGCTTCTGCATCCTGCTGGCTGGGATGGTGCTGCCTGATTAACAGCCATAGAAATCTGCCTTTTCCCTGCTCTGTTGCCTCGGAACAGAAGATCCCCACAACTCCATGGCCTCTGGCTCTCTCCAGAACTGGTGTCTTTCCTGCTTGAGACAGACCAAACATCTCCTATTTAAAGATAATTCATGAGCAGAAGGATGGGGAGGCAGGAGGGAGGCTAACTAGACCGACAATCCATACAATTCACTAAACTCGTGGATTTGACCCATTATTTTTGATCAATAGCTCCAGTTTTTCCTCTCCCCTCCTCCTCCCTCCCAGAGATCCTTCGGTTCTGCTTGGAGAATAGTTAAAACAAAGACACATCTGATTTAGCTGGAATGTGCCCCTTTCCCTAACAGCTTGATGCCTAATCTGATGCCGTCACTCCTGATTACATAATTTTAGCATTTCATAACCTTAATCCTAAACTGGGGCTGCATTTGATCACAGAATAAGAAGTTTAGATGCACTCCGATCAAGGCAGAACTCGAATCTGCACTGATTTTCAGCCTCATGCGTATCTTGGGTAACAGAAATATTCACTCAGCACAGAATTTACTCCCAAGTTTAGAAGACATCTGATTTTTGCTAAAACAGAGCTTGTTACTGATCTTTTGTACACAAAAAAAGTCTGTAAGCTTCAGCAGAATATAAATAAATAAATAAATAAATGTTTTAATGTATTTACCCAGTGCAGTGGGTAAATGAACATAACAACTCCAATATTTTCATTTTCCTTCTACTTCCATTATATAGAGGATACTCAAGAAAGACTGTAAGTAAATGCACAACGAATTAGGAACAGACATTTACACCTGTCCAGTTCCTTAAACACTCTAAAATAGATTAAATCGAATTCATTCATCTTCCTTAAACACTCTTAAGCATATATATGGTCTGCCCTGCTCTCTCCTTTTTAAAATTTCATCACATATCTGGTCTCCATAGCAAAATGTGTATTAAGTATCTCAGCCTTTTCCAAGTCCCCTATAATTTGTCCTTCTTTTGCAATAAGGAGCAGATGCACGTGTGGCTTGGTTATCTCCTTTGGCTAGGGCTCTTATGACAAATGATGGAATAATATTTTCAAAGGACCTTCTCAAGAATCAGCATCTGATATTTCTGATTTTTTTCCCTAATACTTTACCCTGACTTCCCCAAACAATAGCTTAGAAGCATTAATAGTAGCAAAACAGCAAGACATTAAAAATTTAACAAGGCGGTGCCTCTCTAATGGCTAAATTACGTCTTTACAGCCACGTGTCCGTCCCGGATGCACTGTGCAGACCTTGGGGATATATTCACCTTAGTAAATACTGTTGCTGTTAGAAAACTAGTCTTAACTTCCCATAAACTCAGTTGAGAGGAAGAGGCTCTTGCAGAGGGTAATTCGGGTAATTTAGGTTTGATTTTCCCCAGAGTCACCCTGAAGAGGGGCTGTCTCCTCCCATCGATAGGAGGAGCTGGTCCAGGTAGGTGTTTGAGATGGAGCCTCGTGCCTTCCCTGTCTGCATTTACGCAGAACGTTGTAATGAAGAAGTCTCTGCAGAGCTGGTACAATAGATTGCACTCAAGGAACATAAGCTACAGCGCTGCAGGGGATGTTGCTGAGAGCAAAATTTTAAGCTTATTTTCCTCATGGTTTTTAGTGACCCATTTAGAAACGCACCTTGAAACTGGCTTTCTGCATGGGGAGTTTGGAGGTGCGTGGCCAAGTTGTAGAGGACTCGGAGCTAATGTCCTGCATTAACCACTCGTCTCGCTGTTTCTCGTTGTTGTCTCACTTGTTCTGGGCTATTTAGCAGAAAGTTGACCAAGCTGCACAGGGAAGCTGCAATTTAGCATTAGGAAATTGTGTCTAAGCCATCGGGACACGGGTATGGCTGCAATGCCCCCACTGAGAAGACAGAAAAAAAGCCTTGAAATTATAAGGGTCAAAGATGCTCCAGTGAGAACAAGCAGCCCCTAAAAACACTCTTGCTACTTAATTTTGCTGAAGGAATTTCCAGCAGGTTTCTTCCCTTCTCTGCATTGCACACCAGAAAGTTGCAAACTTGCAGAAATGTGCAAGTTAACCTCTAAAAGAGACACTTTTCTGAGCAGGAGCTAAAACACAAGACCTCGAAGGACTGAATTCCTCTACCAAGAGCTATTTCTCCCTTCCTTTGGGCTCTACCATGGTGTTACCTGAAAAACCCTGACCCAGGGCTACCTTATAGCCATGAGGCTGTAATATAACCTCAATGAGCTCAAAGCCAGAGGGGACATTGAATCATCTAGTCTTGATCTGGGATAACAAGACCTGAAAGAAAATCTTACTTGTTCCATTTGGAGTGTCTGGCTTCAGCTTGGAGGTGATGAGTCCTCTTGTGCCTTGGGGACAGGCAGCCAGAACAGACCTTGTGTCAGGGCTGGCAGGGGACAGTCCACCCTGGTCGCCCTCCAAGCAGGTCTGGGCAATCCCACTCTTCCCCTGCCAGTAGATATCTGTTGTGTGGCGAAATAAGACAAAAAGGGGGCAATATGGGATTCTGGAGCTGGGAATGGGTGGATATTAAACCTGGATCCTGGGTTTTAAGCGGATATTAAACCTGGGAAAACTTGGACTCTGGAAGGGTGTTGACCCCAGGAACAGCCGTGTCTGGTGGGGATGAGGTCCCTGCTCAGCAGCTGGGACACATTTTGGGGCCCTTCACTCTTTTTAACCATCTCTGGGAGAAGTCTTTTTTCTGCAACCTTATGCTCTCTGCTGGCATTTTACTTAGGTGGAAGCCAGAGAAACCTGATGAGATGATAGGCACGAATCACTTCAATCTAAGAAGGGATTTTCGTTTGATCTCCTGTTTCCAGCTTTTCTTAGCCTTCCTTGCAATAAAGCCCTGGAAAAGGGGTGAAAGGCCCATGAGTTTCTGCCTGCAGTGACAGGGTTACTGCAGGCTTCATAGCTCTGAAAAAGGCTTGTTTTGTAACCAGGGGACCAAAGGTGCTTAAAAACAGAACTTTCCGTCACCCTCTGTGCCAGCTCAGAGTGACTGTGGGGAAAAAAAAAGCAGTTTGAAAATGTTCATCTTTAGTGTTCTAAAAAAATTGTATTTCTGGTTAAAATGCAAGAGCATCTGGGTGAGTCTCCCTGTCCTTCCACTATCCTCAGAGCAGCCCAGGATGAGACCAGACTCTCTCCAGGTTTGAGCTTTATAGCCCAGAATTTCAGGATAATTCTGCTTCTTTCCATCCTGGCCTGTGTTTGGGGAGAGAGCTTTCAAGTAATAGAGTAATCCTTGTCTACATTAAAGACGCTCGTAAAGCCGGTGTGAGGTTTGAACAAGGCAGGTATTATCCTGGCACAATAACAGAGCTTTCCAAGGGAACGCGATTCTTGAAGGGGTTTTGACTGCTCCGTGTCTGCTAAGTTTACCAATAATTAAATACGCTGCAGTTTAACTCATTGCTTGATTACGGGAAACCCTCTAGGTGTTAAAATCTGCCAAGTTTTCAGTGACAGGGCTGGCAGACTTGTCTCTTTTTTCTTGCTTTTGCTATAAATCACAGCGTACGATCGCTAGGAAATCTGAAGGATGGAAACGAGATGCAATGAAATGCAAAACCACTCAGCAACTGTGGTGTTTATGTTTTCTTCTGAGCAATAAAGCAAAGGAAAATAGCTAAGGCAAAGGGAGCCTTTGTGTGCAAATGGCTCCCTTATGAGCAAAATCAAGCCTTAGTGAGGCACAATTTTGTAGAATAAACATAGAAATAAAAATAGAATTGTACTTTTTTTTGTACGTATTCGGTTAAAGCACAGTTTCCTTCAACAGGAGTTCACAGTAAGACAGTAGTAGCAAAGCAAGGGAAGGTACAAAATATTCTGGACAAGGCTGAAGAAAATGGATGTGAAAAGAGCAGCTATAACTTCAAAGGAACCAGTATTGCAGGTATTTCTAATAAGCGAATGTCTTCTAGGGTGTCTCATTCAGAAAAGAGCTGTTTACAAACAGAAAGGGCTACTATAATTTTATGAGGACATTTACCATCAAACCCCAACCTGCATCAGCAGAAGGGGATGATCATGTCTGTGGTGTTTGCTAAGGTACTGCAAAGCTTTTCCTAAGTCTAAGACACATCCTAGGAACTGTGGATTTTGTTTTTACTTTACTTTGCAATAAATTTCATCCATCGTTTTCCCTCAGAGCACTGAATAGTGAATGGAGATGTTCGTATCCTGCCCCTGGAAAACCCTGCATGAGGAAGCGCTGGGAAGGGATGTAAGCAGCTACGTAACTTAAAAGTGGTGCAGGAAAACGGGATATGTGGCCATCCCTGCAGGTCTTGAGGTGATGGTGGTTTGCACATTTCCTGTATTTTTTTGGTAATTTCCTGGTAATTTTCTGGGCAGAGTAAAACCCACTACAACTAGATGAAAGCCCCTGTGTAGGTGTCCACATTTTGGACTCATTCAATGGCATCAGAGCGAGCAGCTCTTAGGGAAGAAAATGGGAAACTTCAGCAAAGGTGGGAGGATGAGGGGGATGAGGGGGATGAGGAGGA
>JAWLRI010000863.1:1695706-1734938 GCA_034781795.1 Crypturellus tataupa | reverse complement strand
GAGGCGGGGCACTCTCCCTTTCTTTTCTGTGCCTCATGGTAGCTCCTTAAGGGGTTCCTTGCTAGGAGGCAGGGAAGGACATATACGACCTTGTATGTCTTTGGGTCCCTTAGTCCTGAGAGGGTTTTGAGCTTAGTGCCTGAAATCACCATTTCAGGTAGATTATCCTCCTTTTTGAGAGCACTGATGCATTATCTGGGGTAAAAAAAATGCCAAGTTCTCTGTTGGTAAAACAACAGCTTTCAAAATGCCCTCATTTTCTACTCTGTCTCTATTAAAAACGTGTCTTCTTTTGCACTCCCATCAATCACCCGTCATTCTCCATGAAAACCTATCTGGGAGCTCCAGATCCATTTTTTTTTTCATAGACACAAAGGCATTCACCAATGCCTTGGTGGCTTCCAATTCTTGGAGTTTCTCTGTTGCTTTTGTTTAGATGCAGTTTAGATGCAGGGATGTTCTTTAAAGGGAACTGGGGCATCAGTCAAGTGGAGTATAGAGATGCTGGCAGGTTCCTAAAGCTCTATGAGAAGTAGCCTCCTTTTTGGGACATAAATTGTCCTTTGAAGCAAGTTCCACCAAAGCCAAACTTATCCAGATCTGAGAGTTTCTGATCACTTGGAAATATCATAAGGAAACATCACTTGTGGGGATACACACCCCATTTTGCCCCCAACATAGATACTTATGATGAAAAAGAGATTATTTATCTTTACCATTTTTTAACATCCCATAAAGTACGAAAGAGCACTAAATAAAGCGCGAGTCCATTATCACTCCTTATTCCATAACCTTTCCATTCAGACATAGTCTTTGAAAAACTAATTAAGGAACGAGCAGCGGCTAATGCGTTCACTCCAAATAATGCACATTCACAGTCTATTTTCAGCAAGCGCAGCCTAGGTTCATTAACGTTATACATTAGCAAATGAATTCGGCTTGGGATAATGCCATCCGATTAAACTTTCCACAGGCCACTTAACTGGAGGGTTGGTGTGTGGTTGACAGACACTTTAAACTCCCCGGAGAGCTCATGGTTTCCCTCTTTCTTTCCATCCTCTTCTAAAGACCCGGCTCTGTCTTGACTTGCTCTTTGAAGAGTTCCCTGGGTTGAAGTGAGACTATTTGCAGGGTTAAGTGTTGTCCCGTGTGGGGAAGGGTGGCAGAATGAGATTGAAAATGGTGAAGTCAACAAAACAGTCGTCTTTCAATTATCCTCCCTCAAGCACGGCTCGAATGATGCGTTTTGGGTAAAACCCTGGGCTAGGATTCAAGAAATGGGCTAGGATGGAGCTTAATGATTAAACTGGTTGCTCCTCACCTACCCACTGTCTTTAGCCTGCAATTTCTTTAGACAATTTATAAATTGGAAAAATATTCTAGTATAAAGACCTCTCTTTCCCGTCTGTTTGGAGGTTTGTGTGGGCCTAGTTGGTGCCAAAGGGACCTGGAGGTACCAGATACAAACCAGAAGGGATTGAGCTTCTGGCCTAATAAAGCTCTACTTGATCCAGACCCCGAGGGAGATTCTTCAGCATGAGGGCAGGTTTCTCTGTGTGCCCTTGCAGTGCCCCAAAAAGGTTCCTTTTGGCCCAAAATCTGTTCTCTGTGGGAGCTGGGATGAGCTCTGTAGTGTTTAATGGGCTTTGCGTTTGCACTTGAGTGAATGAGAGCAGAGTAACTCGTCACCGTCTTGTATTTTAATGCCTGTGTGTAAAAAAAAGGAAGAAAAGGGTGCTTGATTCAAGGGATTATTGCTCACTTTTTTAAAGGGAGTAAAAGTGCTCTTAAACAAGCAAAGGGAGAAAATCTTGAGCATCTGCTGGAAGTGCTAATGGACAATTACAGTGGATATTCTTAAACCTCACCCTGCTCCTGTGCTGGGCAGCACCAGGTGGTGCTTTAATGCTTCTAGGGGACTACCATGAAATTAGGGGGATATTACAAGACCTTTCAGTTGGGCTCTTCTGTACGAGCAGCGCGAATGAACAGCAGTCAATATGGAAAGTTTTCAGCAATGTAAATAATCGCAGAGATTAGAGGTCGTTCGTCTGCTTTTCTTGTTCCTTGGCCGGCATCCAGGGCTGCCCTCCCCGTGCCCGAAGCAGCAGAGATCACAGCGTCAACCCCCAAGGCAAGAAGAGGAGTCAAGTGCAATGCCAGGAGCCTGCTGTCCGGTGACGAGCGCTGTCTCGGAGGTCAGATCCTTGGGGAGAAAAAGGTTAGGAAAGAACAAGCCCGGGAAGATGCAAATTGAGCGAGTTGCACAAATCTGTGCTGTCAGGAGCAGCAGTGAGTTTCAGACTCAGACAGATGGTGACGGCAGGACAGGACCGTCCTCATCTCACTGGGATGATGCTGTGGATGCCCAGCCAAGCAACCAGGTAGGGACCCCGCAGTGGAAACCGCTGTGTCCATGGGCCAGTGCTCCCAAATGGATCTCATTTAGGATACGCAAGGGACGGGTGTCCCTGTGTGCACCATACACTTAGCTAAAATCCACGGTTTTCCAGGGCTGTTTCCATTAGGATGAGAAGTGCTTGATGTGTGACTAGTATAATCTATATAAACTAACTTATGTATCAAAGACGTGCACAAGTTTCAAGCAAACGTAGAAGCGTCCCTTGGGCAGAACTGCTCCTTCAGCAAGAGCTCCTTCAGCAGTTTCCTACACTGGCTTTATAATAAGCACAGGGCACTATTTCAGGCAGGACATCCTCGTGTCCACAAGCAGAGAAACTCCTCAAACCCTCTGGACCATCTGATTTGCCATGTTTGTTGCCTGGGGACACCTGAGCTATCCAAAAAGTCCTGATTGCAGCATTCCTGGCGCTCTGTGGAATAGGAGCACTGGGTCCAGCCTTCACAGTCGTGCAGAAAAACATCAGAAATCATCAACAACTCCAAATGGGATATGCAAAAGTCCCAGCCTGAGCTCCTGCATTTCCCATAAACATCATGATTTTGCCATGAGTGAAGGGGATGACCTTTTGGGAAGTCTGGATCTGTTGCGTGGATGCTTTCTACATTATTTTTTTCCCATTAAAAAAGCCCCTTGTCTCTTACAACATTTTCTTCTAAATGCTTTAATGTAATAGTGTTTTCTCCTTCATTTTTTGGTGGATATATACAAACACATACAAAAACTCCTGCGTATACGTGTGAGTACGTGTTTGTGTATAAATATACACACATACATATGTACACAAACAAAACTGAATAAAATGCTCTCATATTTTTCAGCGCCCATAATCAGGCAGGGCTGGAAAGACACTTTCACCCTGCAGCTCCGTTGCAGGGTCACCTGGGTTTGGAGATGCTTCTTTTGCCCATCGGCTAGTTTCCTGGCTAGGGAAAATGTGCCCAGTGCCCTGGTCTGGGCACGCCTGTCTGTGGCAGGGAATTAATTTGGACGGAGACGGCTCAGATGGCAAAAACCCTTGACTTATGTGCCAAGAAAACTGCAAATGTGCTTCAGCTGAGATCTGTCAACATGAGAGGAACAGAGGGGTGCCCAGTCAGCCAGAAGAGGAATTTGTGCTTGTTCTGTCAACTGCTGGAGAGCGGAACGTCAATATAAAGCTTGATAAACTTCCAGTTTCTAAGGAATTAGCTGCTCCGAGATCACGTTTCCTGACAGTCTGCCCTACCTAGGGTCATGCAGTCTGCAGTGTTGGCTCCGGGCTGGTAGTGCACCCAATACACTGACTTATCAGGTCTGTTTAGGTGCTCAATCCACCCAAACTAAATTCTGGCCTCTGGCAGCCTCACTTCTCCAGTCTTCCGTGTGCAAAGCAACGGAGATGATTAAAAATAAAAGCCAAGGACGAAGGACTGGGAGATGATCAGATTTCATTAGATTTGCTTCAGAGACACTGAAACAGAGACCGTTCCTCACAGCTCTCCAAAAAGCCGTTCTCATGGGGGGAATGGGACACCCCACATTTGATGGGGACCGCACGAAAGGGCTGATAAGATCTTTGTGACTATTCACACTCGTTGGAACTTTTGGGCTGGACAAAACCTGGCATCTGCAAAGGGGCATGAGGATGTCCTCTTGGGTGCAGACACCTATTTTTCTTCCCAGAATCTTGATGCTCATGGGATTTAAGGGAAAGCTGGAAGAGAAGCGCAGGGCACATGGGTGGATCCCTGGGTACCAAACCTCTCCAAAACTCCCTTCCCCAAGGTCCATTTCCCAATTTGCAAAGAAAACACCGAATGTGAAGATTTCTTTCCTTTGCTTATCTTGGCTGGATTAATTGAAGATGCCATCGATCCTGACAGCACTGCCCTGGGCTAACAGGGCTGATGTTCTGCTGGCTGCAAATAGCTGGTGATGGGGGTAGATGCAGCGATCTCTCTGTGCTCTGTTATTCCACCCGAGTCCACTTGAATCCATTTGAAGAGCATTTTTCTCAGGAGCTATTACATTCCTCTATTTATTGATAATGTATGGTAACTTATTCCATTACACGGGAAATGAAATCGGTTGTTGGTGACTGCAGGGTTTTCATTTGAATATTCTTTAGATGTGAGTCAATAATGTAGATAGACTTAAAGAGAAGACGGGAGATGCTTCCCACCACGGCACACTGACATCTGAGCACTGCTGAATTAGACCACGTCTCTCAACTATCACAAAGCAGCTTTTTAAATATTCCTCATTAGAGACAAGACTCAATTTTCGAAAGCTGCCAGGCTGGAACAGTGCAAAGATGAGGAGGGACAGAATAAATGTGTTTGTGGACAGAGGGCAGGTCAAAAGAACATCACAGATCCGTTTCTCCCCTCACCCTGCGGTCTATCACGCCACTGCCACTTCCAGTTACAGGGCACGAGTTGACTTTGTGCCCTGTAGGAAAGTGATGGGCCCAGCATGAAGCATCCGTCTTGGCTCTCATCTGCTGTAGCCACGGCATCACTTGGAGACCTTAGAGGCACGAATGCATTTATCGTTGCAGGACCCTTCTGAGCTCAATAACATAAATATTTTTATTATTTTATTTATTTATCGGAGGCAGTAGGAGAATAAATGAGATCTTAAAGGTCAGAGGGAGCTTCTTGCAGAGCCAGGAGCTGAAGCATCTTTTTGTCACTCGCAGTTTAGCCTCTTGACCACAAGACTCACTCGTCAGGTGGTATCCTAAAAACCTGCTCTATTTTCTCTGTTCCTCCAACGTCTTCTGTATATAAATATGTCCAAAATATGTCTGTAGAAGATGTAATTTGAAAAGGTCTTTACTACTTCTGTAAGAATGAGATCACTTAAAGACCAGCCCTGTCCTGTTTTCAGTGTTACAGACTATAACCTCTACTGGAAAATTTGTACCTTGGCTTTAACTCCATGTCCATTTTGCTTGATCTCTTCCTGTATCAATGATAGCTAAATTACAGGTGACTCACAGAGAGGGATCTAGTGCAAAATCAGGTTTCATTCTTCTGATGAGATGCCCGGAAGACATAAGAGAAAGAAGGTGTCTGAATCGTTAGATCTTTCCCAGAAAACACCATGTTCCGATAACCCCAATAAACGCTTATCAGTTATCAGAGCTTTGAGATGAGGCTTTTTCCAAAGGGCATCTCCATCAATAGTTATTTACTTGATGGCAAATAATTTCAGAAAAAGAACAGGATCCTTCCTACTTTGAAAAGAGGAGAAGTTGCTCATCTAGTTTCAGCTTCCGTATCAATAATTCTTTCTTCTCCCATTCTGTATTCCCTTAATTGCTCCCTCCCTGCCGTCTTTAGCCAGTGCGTGCCATTCCCCGAGCCCCCATCCATCTCCGAGGAGAGCCAGGAAATGTAATTATTCCCACTCTCCCCGTTTTCATTATGTCCGTATTAATAGTCTTCCTCTTTCAAACAACCTTTGCTGACAGCAAACCATTATCATATGATGCACATGCACTAAGTACAAATTCAACTTAATACACCCCGATGTTGAATAACGCTCTGTCCTACCGCCGAGCTTAATCTAATACAACGTGATGTAGGAGGCACCAAGACACGACGCGGTATTTTATATTGGGATGTGTTTTGCTGCAAAACCTCCCAGGGGGCTGATTTAACATTATTTCCCCCAAAATCTGAGCCCAAGGCAGGGTATAGAGGCCGATGTGGGAGTTGGTGGTACCATCTTGGTGGCCGCTGGCTCCTGGGATATCCCATTCCATGGGAAGCAGCAGTGTCAGAAGGGAATCTCCAAATCCAGTGTCCTGATGCTGAGGTCAATGGGCTTCTCCATTTACCCCGTTTACACAACCGTGGGATCTCCAAGCAGAGGGCAGGGAGGAAGATGCACAAGAAGGAGAGATCCCGAGGCCTTACGCACCCACCCAAACAAGATTAAATCAGAGGTGCCAGCACAGTGTCGCTGTGGATCCTGCCAAAGAGTTTAATTAAAGCCACTTGCTGCAGCAGGGTGACCCACTTTCACTCCCAGCTATCACATCGGATGTGATGTTTTACGAGATGGGCCACAACAGCAGAGCAGCGTTTCTATCTTTCTGCTCTTTATTTTTTTTTCCTGCAGAGGAAACAGTAAACTCACATTGCAGGCAAGGAGAGATGAAATTTTTGTGTTGCAGCCCTGGTAAAAAAGAAAGAAAAGCCCTGATATATCGCATCCCAAGCTGGATCCCAAGCTGTGCCAACAGCTTCTTCAGTCCCTTTTCCTCCAAGAATAAATTCTACCATTCTAAACTTCTCCAAGAATAAGTCTACCTGGAAAATTTGGGTGCTGATTGGCTTACTTCTGTCTTCCATCCCCATATTCCCATTGAATTTAGAGGCTGGACTGCTGATCCCTGCACAAGAGGGATCTCTTGCCAAGAGGCTGAGCCTACCTTCCCCCTTGCTCCCCAGGATGCTCTTCCCACCAAGGATGATCCCCACAGCAGAGAAATCTCTGGAGCATCCTCGAATACAGAGCCCTGAAGACCATTTTCGTTCTGTTCTTTCTCCAAAGAACGGGCCTAGACCATGAGCTGCAAGAAGTAGCAAAGTGGAAGTAATTTGGCTGGTTATTTTTGGAACGCAATAGAGGATTTGTATCCTCTCTCCAATACAGTTACAGCTGTGTAATTCATTGGACCTCAGCGCAGCTCCATTTGGCATCCTGTAAACAGGTCTGAGCCCCAGATCTACCATCTGTAAATCAGCAGCAAACTCTGCTTTTCTCTCCACAGAGAGACAGATTTATGACAGCTGCTGCCTGCTCTTCATCTTTATTGCAGATTGTTAATTTAGACTTTTCATTCCATTCAAATCCAGAGAAAAAGCCGGTCCCCAGCAGCAGCACTGACAATCACTCCTTTTCCAGAGACAGTGACACTGTCTAAACAAAAGAATATCTCTTTTTTTGGCAAGACTCAGTAAAAGTTATGCCGACACTTGGGAAAAATGACTTATCTTCAAACAGTGGAAAAGAAAACCCTCCTTATCACAGTGTTGAGCCCAAAATGAAGCTTTGGATCTCATGCTCGTGGATGTCTAGATCCAGTGGGAAACCAAAATGTAGACTACTATTTAATTTACAAGAATTTACCAGAAGAGAAAGATTCTCCTAACGTATGTTTTTGTCCCTTTTTAAGGAGGTTACTATCCCCATCCACATCCGTATTAGCGGAATAAACTGCCCTCAGATGGGAAAGGGGTCCCTCTGAGGAAAGGGACTGTCCTGCTGCGTTACAACAGCATCAAACGCAGAGGGACCATGGCTGTTTCTAGCTGCTACGGTAATCTGGATCGTGGTGAGAAGAAACAGCTCCTCACAGCAGGGAGGTGCCCACATTGCTCTAGTTTTTCCTACTTTTTCTTTTTGATGAGGTGTGCCAGGGGAGCGCAGTCCCTTTTCCATGGTTCATACCCAGCCCAGGTCTGTGTTTCCCAAGGGCACGGGTGATGCTTTCACCTCTGAGATGGATGTTTTGCAGTGGAAATACTAAACCTCCCCCCAAAATACCTCTCATTAGAAAAGCATGCACCTTAGGAGAGGATGAGGAAGGAGAAACAGCGCCAGGAGTCCTGGACTGGCTCTTTAGCCAAAAGACTCGAGCAAGGAAAGATACTGAGAAAAGATATCCAGAGAAGCTTCATTTCCTGCAGAGAACGCAGCGGCTTGACCTCTTTGCTCATTTCAACACTTTTGCACATCTTTGCCCCTGCTGTATCTTGCACTGCAGAAAAAGAGAAACTGGCAAAACAAAAGAGCTACAGAAACAGAAAAAAAAAAGCCTCATCTTCCCTCATGCCCAGACATCCTTCTGAAGGAGAGCGGAGGAAACAGCCTCATTGAGGAAAACTCTCCTTCCAGCTGCCTCCCCTGCAGCTGCTCCGCGCTGAACACTTCCATCCTCGCAGTGAGTCGATTGCTAATTGCTTCCTCGCCTTCCTCCCTCCCCCAGGTTTGCCTAATGCACCCAATTCATGTCAGAAGAGGCGAGTGAATGGCAGAAAGCAGCCGGGTTCAGTCACGAGGAGCCGGGGAGAGGCAGGAACACCCAAGAGAAGGTCCTGATGGATAACAGGAATCGCAAAGGGCAGCCCATTGCCCTAGCACGATCTGCCCGTTATGACCAACCTGCCCCTCTGTAATTAAACGTAGGGATCTTCCTGAGATGAAGGAAGCGCCTTTCACTCTGTTTGGCAATTGCTAAACGCTTTGCTTTGTGCCTGTGTTCTTTAATCAATATAATTAAAGCTGAAGAAGTGACAGGTGCTACTGATACAATAATAGCTGCAATCACATAGGCCAGCATTTGCATATCCCCGTTGCAGAAGCCCCTATACATATTAACAGGAGCTCGACATTTTGCTCTTCTATTTAAAGTCTGGTCTATGCAACCGCATTCAACAGGAGGGCTGTTTTCAAAGGCTCTTGTAAGACGTTCTGGCAAGTTTGAGAGCTCCGCTTACACGGTTCCACATGGGAGATTAAAGGAGAGGTTTTATCACAGCCGCATTATCAGCGATACGTGACAGAAACTATTTGGGTCATCGAGAGTGAAGGGGTTGTGAGAGCCACAGATACAGTAAATATTAGAGACTGTCTTCACGAAATTTCTTTTGCCCTGGTCTTGGCTAGAACCAGGTCCCTTAGACATCGAGTAGCAGGGGGTTTTATGCAGAGATTTGTTTTTGTGGCTGTGCACCCCAATTTAAAAAATGGTTCGTGATACACAGCATAGGTGGGAGCCTCTTGACCAAATAACCCTCAATCCCTCCTACCCCAAAGCTGTTCCTTCTCCATAGTGCAATAAATCAGCAGCAGCTGAGGAACTGTTGGAGCATCTGATGCGTAAAAGACCTGAAATAATCAACCCCTGGGGCTGAGCAGAGCCAGCAAAGCACAAGGCAAGTGGAGGGTAAGGAAGCTCTGGTCAAGATCTCCTCAATCTGGAGGAATCGCTGATTCTCCTGGTCAGAATCGTCTGCCAAGACCACGTATGTGGTTGCACAGCTCATAACCTTCTCTTGCATGTCCATAATTAACACATCACCTGGGCCTACACGGTCATTTTCCCAAGAGCTGGATGGAAACTAGGTTTTACCTGAGCTTGCAGGTCACCGGCAGGACATAACCGTAAACCAGAGCAAGCTTCATGTTGCAGTGATCTGCTCCCACATTCCTCGGATTTGGAATCATTCAGCACTGCTTTGTGATGGGAATGTCAGAAAGCAGGTTGTAAGGCTAGAGAGAGAGGGGAAAAAAACACCCCAAATAACTGAATAGTGCATGGGCATCAAGGCCAGAGACTAAGGAAATACGCGAGAGCTGACTTTGAAAAATAAGCAAAGAAAGGCAAATTGGATAAATAAAATAAGTAACTTCTCCCCAGGCTCACTTCCCAGTAGCAGATCTTTTCCCCGTGTTTTTAAATCTTCACGTATTACACCATGATATAGGGACATACTTCTTTTCCCCCCAGCTACATTAAAATAGCACTTAATGCACCTACAACTGGGTATTTTTTAACTGTGAGGCTGTTTTTTTCTGCAGCTTCATTTAAGTTGCCCTTGGGCACTCCAGCAACCCTTGATGCTGCCCTGAAAATTGGCGCTTTCTAAGGCATAGCTGGGACAGAAGACAACTGGAAGAAGAACCTGGCTTCTCGTGTGTGCACCTGGGGTCTGATGGGGAGAATGAACCAGGCTGATAAAGGATGCTCACAATTAAACCCAGGACACACAACAAAATCAGATGAAGAACAGACCTTTGCCCTGAAGCTTTAATTTTTATTGGCAAAGAAAAGAGAGGAGTAATACAATTTCGTGCACTATCAGTTGAGTCACTTGACTCAATTCTCCTTTCTCCGCCAACAAGTACACAATAGCAGGTGTTTCTGCTCGAATTGGAGCAGAGAAGCTCTGCGCTGGCTTTGTGCACCAAAGCGAAGACTCGGGTGAAGTAATTAAAAATCTTCCTTCCCCTTCTGCATAAATATTAACTTTGGAAGCCTGGGTTTAGCTCCAGGCTCCCAGAGGGTTATCCCAGCTGGTTGTGTGGCAGTAGCTACAGCTCATGGAGAGTTTATCAGGGTTGAAAGGAGGGAGAAATAGGTCCAATCTCCTGAAAATTAGCTGAGAGGAGAGGACAGATCTGTGTTGTGAAAGGGTAACCCACAATTCACAAGTTGCCCAGGTGCAATATTCTTACCACCAGTTCTTGATATGTTGCTGTCAATCTTCAATGTCACCATCACCCGTAGGCTGTCCTTCTTCTTCCAAGGATATAATTAAGGCCCCTAAATATACTTGATAGCTAATACTTGTCCACGATGGTGAAGTTGCAGTATTGGAGGATAATCCTCCAGTGCGTAGCACGCATCATCTCATCATCTGCCCTGCTGGAGCTTGTTCATCCAAGCTCCTCGATTAGCCAACGCTCGCTGGACCCTCTCTGCTCCTCCTGCTGCTGCTCATTTCTGCATCTGTCCGTGGATTTGGTACATATGCATTCATTCTAGTGCTGCTGCTTTTATTTATGTCAAGATAGCTCTGTGTCTGCTGAGAGACCCCACAGGAGAGCGGAAAAGTGGGGCCAGATAGTGCATTGATGCAGGAATACGAGACCAATGCAGACAAGATCTGCTCTGGAGAAGCATATGGAAACAAGAGAGAGATTTGTTTCCTGTACAAATTATCTCGATTCTACTTTCCTACGTAAACAACCAGCTACAGAATTAGCCACAGCATTAAATGTGAAAAGGGGAGGTGGAAGAGAGTAATGTAGAATAATTGAACGGGAGGAAATATGCATGTAGCAGCCCTGAAAAAGAGGCAAAGAGCTAGTTAAATGCTGTGCATCATTTTACATGGTGTCCTTCACATGTGGCATCATAAAATGTTCTGCTGAATGAGTGCAGCTAGCATCAGCTGTGCTTTCAGGAGGGTTTTTTTTGTACTTTTCTTTTGCTAAGGTTACTTTTGTTAAGCTGAAGCAGGAGAAAACAGCAGGACTCTCCAGCCCTTTCTGGGATCAGGGTGAAGATCTCCCATGTCAAGCAAAGGATGCTGAAGTGAGCAGCATGAACGGGCCAAAATGCTGCCATGGGCCAGGGATCATGAACAAATCTGACGTGAACATCTACAAGAATTCACTTCTGAAGTACGCACGGACCTCACAATGATCTCATAAAATGCCATGAATATTTGCAATGCGGGGCCCGTTGCAGTGTGTCTGTCTGTGCAAGCATTCATTGCATAAATCCAATGGTCTCAGGGCCATAGGAATGATTTCCTTACTGTCCTTCTGCAGATGTATTCCTCCCGTTGTGGCGTTTTGCCTGTGCTAAGCTAAGGAATTGAATCTGAGGGCAGCCTGTGGGTCTCTCAAGCATTTCTTGCTTTCGAGTGACAGCAGCACCCTTCCCAAATCAGGTTTCAAGGGTGCTGGTTTGAATGTGCAGCAAATTGCAGGATGATGAAAACAGCATAGATTTCGGTATTGTTAGAGGAACAAAAAATGCAGTGGGAACAAACTGAGAGTCACTGGAGAATGAGAACTGAAAGAAAGAAATGAAGTGTGTGAGTGCTCTATTAGGAGCCCGAAAGCTCTATACGGTGATTTGGTGCAAGAGGCAGAGCTTGTGAACGATGTTGCCTCCTGCTGTGGCCCTAACCCTCCCCAAGCTGATTTTCTTTTATCATAATTTGCAGTTGTTTCATCTGTGTTTGTAGCACTAATCTCTGATGCTTTAGGAGCTGCTGTAGAGTGAAGCACCTGGGAACACATTTGATTCTGGTAGCTCGATGTACAAACCCAAACGCACGTGGAACCAGTTTCTCTGCTCTCAAGCCCTCCGTGTTCCCACCTGCGGCATCTCCTGCCCTTTCCATACAGCCTGATGTTGCGCGATACCCTTCTCGGAGATGCACATGTCTTAGGCTTTGGCTTTGGATGTTATTTTTCAGGAACTGACTGCTGTGAATATCCCAAACAACGTGGTTTTTCCTGGACCACGTGGAGGGGACACCCTTATTGGCATTACCCACTGGCTAGCAGCCCATCTCCAGGAATAAATCAGAATAACAGGGTGGAGTGATCCATTTTCTCCATTTGCAGGATGTCCCTCGGAAGAGGGATGCCCTCCAATGTGTTTCTACTCCTCCCCTAATTTCTCCTTTGTTTTTTGCGCATATGGAGTCTAAATGAATCATAAGATGCTTTGGACATCAGTGCTAACCTCCTGGGTTATTCTCTTTATGCAGGACATAAGGAGCATAAGTAGAGCCTTAGCTGCTGACAGCGAGCTCCAGGTTGCTACATTATATGGTTTTCAAGATAGAAAAAAAAAAAAAAAAAGCAATTATTATAAGGCACTTTTATCTCATGTCACATTCAATAAAATCAGCCGGGCTTTCTTCAGGCCCTATGAGGAAGGCAATGGGATAAAAATTCATGAGCACAGACAAAGAGACATTAGTGAATAAAACCTTCTGTCACTCATTACTCTACAGATCCTTTTTTTAGGGAGGGGATGAGTAAGCTGGGGCCAGGGGACCTTGCCGTGTGGTTTGCCAGGTGTTTGGAAATGTGAGCCCTACGTGCCCTGACCAGCGATGAGGGGAAGCTGCATTAATGGACCTGCAGGGTGAGGGATCAACGCGGTGCAGGTCTGCCCAGGATGCTGGATGTTGGCTCAAATCACCTGGCTTGGAAGCTTCTTGCTGGGAATTGTTTCTCATTAAGGGGGAAACGCTCTGGAATGGTCTCATAACGCGGGAGCTCTCATAGATTCACTTGTGAGCACGGGTGGCTGGACACCCTCCTCGGAGATCCGGGCGATCATCCCTGAATTAAGTCGAACGGAACTTCCGACAAGGCCACAAGAGGGAGGAAAGAAGTTCAGGCTGTTTCATTGAGATCTCTATTTTTGCCATGAGCAGTTGGCCAAGGAAAACCAGTGACTTCTTGCTTGTTGCTAGGAGAGGCATCTCCAGGAGCAGCGTGAGCGCTTTCCTGGGCAGGAGCAGCCCACGGTCTCACTGCTGCTGGCAACCCAACACGCACGATCCTCCTTGTGTCCTCGGGTTAGGAGAAATTCAAATCATGACTTGATTTCTTCCTCCCTCAAAAGAAGTGTTTGCCTAGCAGGGATTTGAAGCCTTATTTTAAACACAGGGAAGCCAAATCTGCTGGCTGGTGCCCACTCTTTGCGGGGAACAATAATCCCAGGCTGCTTCTACCCAGGTCTGCAGGATTTCATGGTACTTTTTATAATGTGCAAGTGGCAAAAAACAAGTTGCTTTTTGTTTTGGACAAGCTTCCCTGTCTCAGGAAAAGCTTTATCCTGCAAAACATTGGCAGTTCTCCATACCTCCTGGTTTCAGACTTAGCATCCTGCAGAGCAAAGCTCAACAGATGACTTTAAAACATGAAGGTCCCTGTGATTCAAAGATGCTACCTCAGTAATTTCACACCTCATTTGCATGGGTGTGCAATTACACAGCTCAATTATAACCTTGTTTGCTAACCTTGACTGTTGCCATTAGCTCCTTAGGATCTTTGAGGTGGATTCGCTTAAACGTGTAGGTTTAAATTCAAATTGACCTTGGGATGCAAAGCAGACCATCTTCTGCTCTTGTGTCAAGCCTGCATGATGAATAGGCAGAACCTGCCTTTCTGACATAGATATTTTCACTTAGATGCTTTTTAGCATCTGATATCAAATGAAAACTGGATGCCAAATGGCACATCTTAGCAGGCTGGTCCCTGTCCTTGCTGCACACCCCCTGCAGAGTATCAAACTGAAACAGCTTCGGGAATTCCGAGGCTATTCATTAGCATCCCAGGGGAAAAGGGGAGTGAGACTTTGCAGCTAAATATCCCTGCAAACCGTGTTGCTGCGTGGGTGGAGAGCAGAGCAAGGAGATGTGCAGTCGCACCGGTCATGCCCACGTTGTCCCATCAGCTGAGGATGGACTTGGCATCACCTGGGTTTGAGCAAGAGGGTTGTGGTGGTTGTGGGGCTGCTTTAGCTCCCATGCCCTAGGTGAGCGCTTAATGGTTAACACAGATGGGGGAGCAGAACTGAGCAGTGTCTCCTCCGAAGACGCTGGGCACCTGCGAGCAGGGTTGTTCCTAATTGGTTTCCACCTGTCAGACTTGTCAGTGCTGAAACTGGATGTTTGCAAAGAGGGAATGAAAAATCCCTCCTCCTCAGCGCCCCACGCCGCCTCCCTTCCCGCTGGCCCCGCTCCGAGCGCCGAGCTGACATCTGAGCGGGTTTATTTCAGCATCCGCTGTCAGCAGGAGTGGAGGAGTTGGTGAGAAGAGGCATCCCACGGCCCTCATTCCGAGCGGATATTTTGTGTCTGATTTCAGTTCGGGACTCATTTCCTTGGATGCAGCAATCCTGTGCGCGCACACGGGTTTGGAGCAGCTCTGCGGGTCTGCGCAGGCTGGGATGATCCATGTGTGCAGAAAGTCCCAGGAACCACAATATTAATCTGTATGTGCGATAGTTGTCAGAGGGAGCAGGAGACACAGCCAAGATACCCACTGGATATATAGAGAAGTTGGTTTTTTACCCACCAAATGACTCAAAAGCAGCATTAGGGGCAGCGAGGGGAAACAGGAGACCTAAAGTTGCTCCTAGCAGGGGATATTGAGGTGCAGGCTGCAACATGCAGAGCTTTGTCCTCTCCTTGGCCCTCCAGGAGCAAGTGAGCACTCGTCTCGGTCCTGACAAGCAAGATTTCCAAGCAAAGGTCTCAAGAGCGAAGTCTAGATGTAAAGAGGATTCTCTATTCTCTATCTCCCACCATTTGAAGTTAAATGTATTGGGGTAAAGAGCTCTCGTGCTAAATGGAGCTATTCAGCCCAAGAAGAAGAAAAAAAGGAGATGGAGCCATAGAGATGAATAAGATGTATGAGCTGCCTTCAGAAGTCACCCAGGAGCTGTTAATAGGGACTGTTAATATGGTGCCTTCTCTTACTTAAAGTAAACCTCTTTTCTTACTTAAAGTATAATATAGGAAAGACTTAGATGGTGAAGCTGAAGTGAAAGAAGACTGTAACTTTAGGTTCTGAGGAAAATGCAATCTGTCGATTTTGTACAAAACAGGAAAAAAAGAAAGAAAACCCCCTTGTACACAGTTCTCATCTGGGAGACTTCCACAAAGTCGTCTGAGTTATTGAGACAGAAGGTATCGGTCCAGCTTTGTGCCAACAGACAACTGAGATGACAATATTTTTAGTGTTCTCAGATCAAAACTGTCACGTTGAATTAGCGGTTCATAAGGCACGAGAAGCACCGGTCCCCCCTGTGAATCAGAACTGAAACATCACCCGCACAAATAATTGTATTAGTTTGGAATCAACAATGCAAATAAAGGATGAGCTATTATCTACTTAAGTTCTTTATCCTTTTTGGTAACATCATTGCGCAGGGTAACTGGATTATCTTGGTCTTCGCATTTGTCGCGGGGTTTATGTGACACCTGGTCTCCCTTTCCCCTTTCCCCATGCTCTTGTGTGCACGAACACTCGTATTAAATACCCAAATGTGCCTCTGTCTCGGGATTTAAGCATGGAATGGTTGCATCAAGTCATCCTGGTCCCAGCTAACCTCGTCCTGGGGATGTCCCTTGAAGCACAGCTTCTGGCTGATTGCAAACTGCTGGGCTGATGTAAAAGGGGTTGTTTAAAAATGACAATTTGGAAACTAAGCAGCGTCCTCTGCAGTCAGCTCTTGGGTGGGAAGCCAAGAATTGAGTGGAGATGCTGGAGAAAGCAACTTTCCCACCTACAAAACGAGCTCCTCTCTGAGGACGGTGCTTTAAGAGGGGCTGATCTTCACTTTCAGAGTTGCTCCTCTTTGCATGAGATGGAAAAGTGAGATCCACACATGGCTGCTCATGATCCCCGTGACGGAGCTGGAATATCTGGCTGTGAATGTCCCCGATTTCACCTAATCCCAGCAGTGCAACTCCAGTTCTGCCCGTCTTTGGCTGCCTTCTATGTGTCTATGCAAATTTCATGAATTAACTGTCAAAGTATAGCAGTGCTCCCACCACAGTTCATGATTTATTTGAGATGAAATCCATTTTCTGCATCACATTTTTTCCGGGTACATCCATTTGTGATGAGCTCTCAGAGTTTGACTTTTGAAACATTACATTTCCTAGCAGCATCGAACAGTTTAAGGAAAAATAAAGACTTTTAGCTATGAATATTTATGGTGAGAGTTGAATTGTATCTTAGATTACAATACATCTATTGCTGGTAGAATAGCAGAAAGGTGAAAGCCAAGACTCAATTTAACTGGGATATTTTCTTTTGTGTGTCTCAACCAGTGAACAAATTCATCTGAAATCTGTATACTGCAAGTCTCAGTATTTAAATCTTGTTAAAGCAGCTGTTTTATTAGAGAAAACAAAACTAGGAATAAATCTGTCCGCAATGCCAATAAACCAGAAATATTTCAGCTCACAGCCAGTAAAAGCTAAGAAGCCACTTTATGGAGCTGATGCACTGATATGAATGGAAACATGAATTATCCGCAATTTAAACATCCATGGAGCATAACCACAGCGAAACTTCTACTTATTCACCTAATAAAAGGATGTGGCTGGAAAGAGATGAGTATTTCCAGTGGACACAAAATCAAATCAGACCAAACCAAAGCCGCAGCCACTTGAAGGTTCTGAGTTAACCATTTTTTGCTCCGAGACCAGCTGCTAAGGACATATTTTGGAGCCATCGAAGCCCTGCAGCGAATCACACTCCCTTCTTGCATCAAGCAATTTTCCATGTTGCTCAAGACAACCAATCTTCAAGCCCTACAGTGTCTCCTGGAGAGACGGATATAAAAAATAGGCAGCCCCTGAGCCCTGGAGCCAATCTGAAAGGAAAATGGATAGCACAGGGAGATAAATTGTCATAAACAAGTGAAAGAGGGATTTTGGTCGCAAAGAAAAGCTTTGAATGATCCGTGTATATGTGAAAATCAGACAGGAGCAGAATGTGTTTTTCCTCCTTTTTCTTTTTCCAGTGTTTTTTATTACATGAGAATATTGCTCTGGAAAAAGGCTAAGGATCCTTTTGATGGCTTGAGATGTATAGAAACACAAAAAAAACCCACATAGAATTATCACTGTGCAGTTACTTTTCCCATGCTGCCTGGTGACATTGGAATCCTCCATACCCTTTACCCTACACCTTAAGGTGATATAGCACAATATTCCCCATAATTGAGCATTAAACTATCTGTAGCTTTGGGACTGGAGAGCGTTTCGACCAGGGGCCAAGCAGGGAGCTGTGTCCCTGCACTGAACTTTATTAATTTTGTCCTTCCCTTCCAGACCGATGCACAGAGTGGAAATCCCTTTTCCTCCACGATTTCTCCATTACGGCTCTTTCATGGATAGCTCCAGTTTCCTGTTCACCACAGGGATGACATTGCTGTTCACACTCACACAGTTCTCCTTGTTTGATTTCTTTTTGATGAAGTTTTTCCCCAGCAAAACCCAAACCTTATTCTGAATAATTCAGATTGGAGCAGAGGAAGGGGGCTGAGGCTGAATTCCCAAAGTCCTGCAAGTGCTGGAAACGGGTAGGATCGCTCCCAATAAAATGAGCGGGCAACCAAACGATTAGGGAAGAGATCAGGGACAGGGTGCAGGACTGTCATTCAGTGCAACGTGGCTTGTTTGCTAGGCTAGATTCTCAAGCGCAATTCTAGTGCAAAAACATATTGTTCTGAATTGGCAAAATCCAATTTACAAAGGTTTCCTTCGATGTTTTCCTAGCTGAGCTCATGGAGATGATATCTCCTGCCCATCGGCTTCTTTGGGAGGTCTCAACCCTTGAGCCCAGCCCCAAGCACAGCCTGCGTCTGGGTGCAAGAACTGGTGCTGGATCATATCCCTTTCCTTGCACAGAAGTGCCCGGGACACCCCTCTTCCTGCAACAAGGAATTGGATTTAGCTGTGTACAAGCAGAGCAAGAGTGGCAGCGGGGAAGGAGCATTTATTTTCTCGGTCTCCCGAAGTTCTTAAAAACTTATTAAGATACAAATTGAAAGCTGCAAGGGTGTTTCGTAAATGCCAGCGAGCTCCATATGATAAGCAGTATATTAAAAAGCACTGAGGCATGCTGAGATAAACCCGCTCCCTCCTTTCGCTTGTAATATATACAATGAGCAAGAGATACGGCCCCGTATTCAATCAAAATCAGCACCGGAGCCTTTGTTCCTTGCAGACACGAGCTATGAAATGTGATTTCTGTTTTAATCTGATGAGCGCCTCTGGCGTTTGAGATTGGCTGCGGAGCTGCTAACATAATGAACTGCTTCATTTTTTTCCCCTGCTAAATGACATTGGGGAAAAAAAAAAAGCCTTAGAAAAGAGAAGCAAACAAAGCTAGAGTGGGTCACTTAAAAACACCAAGTGAGTTTCTCAGCGGATGCAAACTCATTTCCACAACTCGTACATCTGTGTGTTCATCTAGGCTCACAAATGCACAATGAATTTGTGAGTATTTTCTTTCCTATAGACAGCCCCACCGTCTTGCATCTTGCTGGATCCCTAGAAATGATCCTCCCTTCACTGGGCAAATAAATGGCCCATCCGGCTGCCTTACTGTCCCGTTATCCATGTGCAGCTTTAATGGCCGTGTCCCTTTTCCCTGTCTCAGTCAATGTCAACCCCAAAGGTAAGAGAGGGACAAGTCGCACGCTGAGTTAGTAAAGGTCCTTGGCTACATAAGGCATTTTTCTAGGATGGTCATAAAAATATAAACCCTTACATGATGCCTGCAGCCAAGGTAGAGAGAAATTCATCATACCCCAATTGCCAAGCTGGAGGAAAACAAAAAATAGTTTATTGCAATTACATGGAGCACTACAGGAATGCATGTTTTGGGTGGGGATGGTGCTAAAAATACTGTTGAGAGTCATAGCTGCTTTTCAAGTGGGCAAATGAATCAGAACATCAGAAATGTCAAGTGCCAACGACTTCTTTATAGTTCCCCATACCACCACTAAGGTCGCTCTCCTTTAATGCTTGTTCCTGTGTGATTTTTTCTTATGCAGAAGACAATATCTCACCTTCTCCTGCAATCCCTGTTTTCTGCAGGGAAGCAGGCACCAAGGACAAGAGCGCGGCTCCAGCTAGAGCACTTTGAAAGCTGCCAAGTGCGAGGCCAAGGTTTGAGCCAGCGAGAACTGGCTTTTAAATAGCCCAAGGTTGGCACGATTTGCTAATAAACCCCGTGTAATGCAGTCTTAAAATAACTCTTGGGCTACCTGCTTATGCTGAATGAAAGGGAAGATGAATTAGAGTTGACCGGGGTGGAAATATTGAAGCTTGAATCTCTGTCTTACAAGAAGATTTCATTAAAAGACTTGAGTGAATCCTTAAGTTCTTTGTGCTTTAAATCCCTACCTATAAGAGAGACAAGAGTGGCCTTGATGTGCTGGGAGGATGGAGCATGAGGGCTTGTTAGCCACGTGTTAATGCTTTTAAATCCTAATAGTGGCTGCTATTTGATCTCGAGGGCGTTCAGGAAAAGTTGGGTTCATCAGTGGGTCCAAAAATGAGTGAGGGAAGCACCTCGGACCCACAGCATAGAAGATCTTCTCAAACACGAGACGCTTATGCAGAATAAATTCAAGGTGAATGCTGGATATTACATAGTTAAGCAATAGCAATGAGATAGGGAACAATCAAACCTCCCGATTAATTATGACATGTTCAACTATTAAAGCAGCATTGGGTAAATGTTGGACATACGTTCTCTTCCCTCGCTAAGTTTGTAAATATAGGAGAAAGGATAAGCAGAAGAAAGGGAGAGAGAAATCCCAGGTTCAGCCCTTAGTGTAACTGAAGCTGAAGAAATGGCAAAATACGGTGTGTCGACCCCTGTGTTTTCATGTTGTATTATGTCAAGATGAGGGAAGATGAAACAGAGCATCCGAGATACTGGTGTTATGTGCAAGTGAGGAGCTCTTGGTTCATTTTAACCTCTGCAGAACAGGGAGGTCTCCCAGGTCCTGCGTTCAGAACGGCTCCTTTTTGTCTCTTCTGCTTCTGAGGATCACGAGCCCTGCACCAGCGACGGCAGCAGCGTGGGGCAGAGCGGTGTTAGAGCAGACACAGTGCATTGCTCCTGCTCTGCAGGATGGTTTTACATTTTTGCATTAAGAGCGTGCAGGATATCCCGTTTCTTTGGGATTTCACAGAGAAGCAGCCAAGTGTCAGGAAACATCTTGCCCCGGAGGTGCAGACCAGCTGAGTCAGGCAGTAATTTCCAGCAAGAGGAATAGGTCTCCACTTGAAAGACTAAAAATTTTAGCAAGTCTGCGCTCAGGGATGTGTGTTGAGGATGCATTCACACTCATGGTGATGTTCTGGCTGTTGTGAAACAGGCAGATATGTTTTTTGCGGACTCTTGCAAAGTACTTTGCTTCAAATATCTGCATATTTGAAGCAGATTTGCTCCAAATAGCCCATACCCAACTCAAAAAAATATAGGAAATTGTTCTTTCTTTCTTTCTTTGTGTGGATTCACATGGAAACTGATACCTGGGGAGGGTTGACAATGTCCCTTCATCCTTTACAACCTGCACGAGGCTCATGAAAACAGCCAGGATGCGCTGCCTGCCATGGCCTGGTTGCTCAAATGCCCCCGCAAATGTACTCCAACCTGATCTACAATTCAAGTAAATTCAATAAGGCGGAGGAGGATTTAAAGGCATTGTAAATAAATTAACTTCGGGATGGATGTTTATTAAGCTTTATGAAGCCATCTGCTAGAATGCAACGTTTGTTTCAAAAAGGCCTCTGAAATTTCCCTCTCGTGAACTATGGAAATTGGTTTTATAATTGAAACGAGCAATATGGACCAACTGGAAAGCATTCCCCGTTGCTTGAGGCGCAGTCCCTGTGCCTTTTGAAGAAGATCAGCAAGATCTTGAGTTCCCCCTGGTTCCCTCTGTGCATGAGGTGGAGGGTTGAGTGGGTGCAGAGGGGCTCTCCCCTTCCCGAGGGTTTTGCACTCCCAAATGCAAAATGCATTCCCAAATGCTCTGAGCCGGAGCAGCGACTGGGAGAGGGCAGCGTTTCTCACCCCTGCTTGAACCCGGGCTCTGTTTCTGCAGGAGCAGAGGAGGCTCCGCTGGGAGCTCCTGCCCTGCACAAAATCCTTGTGCAAGCGGGAGGTGAGAGCAGCGTCGTGACTGCGGGTTTCACTGCTGAAGCTCCAGCTGCTGCTCCCAAGCAGTGGACTGAAAATGCCCCTTTGAACAGAACCAGACTGGAGAGCTGGATCCCACACGTAACTGATTTTGACTCTTTAATAATTGATGGCAAAGACAGCAGGGGATCCGGCTCTTCTCGGCCGAAAGCGGCGCTGAGAAGCTTTCAGAGAGATGGGGGCATTTCATTTTGGAAGATGTATTTTCAGGCTATGAATGATCGTCAATATTTAAATATTATTTTGCTGCTGTTTTCCAAGCAAGCTTTCCCTCCGCCAGACACCAAGTCATCAAGGCTGGTTGGCTGAAAAATGTGATTTTGTGGGGGATTTTTCTGGCATTCTGGTGCTGCGGGAGAGCTGAAGAGCTGGTGCGGGTGCTCAGAGGGCTCTTCTGCACAGCAGACGCAATGACCGGTTCAAGGACGATGAGATTTCACACATTTAGATTGCAAAACACATACCCCTGTCTGTGTCATAAACACCCGGCTGCCATTTCAAGCAAGTCCAAGCCTTAAATTTGGATATTTATTTCTTAGGATCAATAACTGACCAAATAAAATAAAATAAAATAAAATGAAGTAGAATAAAATACCGTACAGTACAAAGGCGAATACCAGGAAGTAATCGTTGCATTGCAATTTGATCACTGAATAGAGTATCAATAACAGCATGTTACATTTAAAGAGTGTTTCCCATTGCTACACAAAAGGATTCCACAGCCCCATTCCGTCCCTTTGTCACTATTGCAAAGGCGACGCGGACACATTCTTAACATTCATTATTCCCAGTGCGCAACAGGCCACGGAAAATAAAGCACATCAACATGTTTTAGTTCAGAAAAAGAAAAAAAAAGGTGCACTTAAAAAAAAAAATGTTCACCAGAAGCACAACATGTGCAGGAGTATCAGGGCACACGGCTGGGGAAGGGGCTCTCCATCACAAAGCTGGGATGCAGTTTCGGATGAGCAATTCCTGTTTTCCTGCTAACCCATTTCGACCCAAAAATAGAAGCCGTTCAGCTGCAATTTTAGGAATCAGACAGAGTTCTTGTAGAGATAGCTTTTTTTTTTAGAAAAAAAACACTTATCAGACAACACAATCAGAGATATCGGACTAACGCGCAGCATATTGCACATGAAACCTGTCCCTGTGCCTGTCCCCTCGCGACGGGCACCTACGAGTTGTCTGCAGCAGCCTCGTTTCTCTTATTCCACCAAACATCTGATGTTATAAATGGAAAGGTCCTGTTCCTGCCGTGTTTACAGCGTGCGTCCTGCTAGCTCGGGCTTTTCCATTCAGTTTCCGTCTTCGCGGGTGCAGCCACCGGAGCGAGATCTCACGCGCTTTACAGAAAGGACAAGCTCAGCAGAGCATTGAAACCGGGATGTGTGCTGGGCCCGTGGTGAGAAAGCCCCGTTTGGGGGAGATTTGGGAATAACAGGGTGATTTTGGAAATCTGCCCGTGCACCGTGCCAAATGGGTGGCCCTTGCAGGGCAAAGCTGAGCGAAACCTCAGAATTATGTTTGAAGAGATCACTTGATGGGGTCTCTTCAGATGGGAATTTCTCTCAATCCATCTGGCAGCTTTTCACATCTGTGGGCCCAATGGATTTTTTTTTTCCTTTTTTTTTTAGTCGAAATGAGCATTTCAAAGCACGTGTAGGAAATTTGCATAGATTAATGGCACGCTGCACAGACACTCCTCTCCGCCCCATAGAGAATTCCAACAATGCAGGAGTTAAGGGCTGCGATTATGTACTTTGTCTGATGGCAAAAGCCACTTCTGCTTGATTAGGTTGAGAGCTAAACCTTGTTGGGTTAGCGGTTTAGCTGTCGTTAAAAGGCATGGAGAGAAAGAGAACTATATTCTTACACACATCCCTAGTATATACGGGGCAGTTTGTACCTTTTGCTTTACTGCGGTACCACGTTTTCCTTTACAATCCCCTCCTATGGTGTTTTGTGGAGAGTTGCACTCACTTTTCTGAGCTCAGTGGGAGGAAAATGGGTTGTAAAGAGAAGAATTGAGCGTGGAAGAGGGAATGGATGGACTTAGTGGTGGCTTGCACTTCAGTAGTCAGATTTGCCCAGTGGAAGAGGTAGCTTTGAGCTGCAGTCTCAGATTAAGGCTGTGCTAAACTGCAAGGACAGAGCTGTAGAAGCCAGCACACTGCTTGGACAAACCCCCTCAGACAGTCAAATCCTCACAACATGAGCCCAAAAAACACCGAGGAGAGAGTTTGTGATACATTAATTTTCGCTCCAGCTTGTGCCCATTTTTATGTCAAACCGAATACTTTCTCGGAGCTGTAATCAAATATTTTGTAAGCTGCCAGTGTATATCAGTAACGCAAATCTAAGACAAGCATCTTATGTGTGACCACAATCTTTGTACAGTGTTTTCTAAGATAATTAAGCACATTTTGGCAGGTTGGTGTTTTACAAGCATATTAATACTGTTTAACACTTCAAAGGTGGATATTCAAGAGCAACTGAGACACATAGGATGTTAAATCCTAGTGCAAGCCAAAGTAACGCGCAGTTACAGCTTCCTTGGGAGGTTTCAGAATCTACCTCCCAGCTGCTGATTCTATTTAGAGGTGAAATTAGAAAATTTGGGTCCTCTCCAGAACCATTTAACCAGTGTCTTGCCTGGAAGGCCGATATTGGGAGTATGACATTAAGACTCCTCTTCCTCTGCTCGTAGTACCTGGGCTTTGCCAGGGCAGGAGCTGAGAGCAGTGGACATGACCTGCCATGGACAACGTCCACAAGGAATCATTTATTCCAATTCCCGCTCACCTTCCTCAGCTTCATCAGCTGGAAGCTCTCAGGGTACCGTGAGTGCTGCTCATTGCAGCTATGAAAACCTGCATCTCACTGGGACTGCCCCGCTCAGTCCTCCTGCACGTTCATAAAAATCTGAAGTTCAATAAACAGGCAATAAATTAAGGTCCACACAGTGAGTAAACTAATAATCGACAAGTCTGTTTGTGCTTCTGCAACTCTAACGCGCTTTACAGACAGCCCACAAGGCATAGGATGTGGATAGGCTTCTGCAGCCTCTTCTTCCAAGCTGCTCATGCCGTTTCTGACAATATTTATTGCTTCCTTGGAAGTTTTCTTCCAAAGAAACCTCACCCTCCTTTTTTTTACTTTTTTTTTGTCATCCCACAGCTTGTTTTTCTCGCCAAAGAGGAGTCAACTGCACATGAGCAACAAAAGTGCTTTGTCAAACACAATCTCTGCCCCCTGTTCGGATACGACCAGGGCAAGAAATTAAGAGAAGGCAAGACAGGACAGAGCCTGCAGTTTGGCTGAATCAGAAGAAACTAAAGCCCCACTGATTTCTATTTTGAGCCCTTTCTTTAGGAGTACTTTTGAACTAGGCATTAAGATAACCCCATCCCTGGCAGGCTGGAAGTCCCAGCTGATGTAGCCTGTTTTATGGTAGCGAGGTCTATACAACGACCACGTTGTAAATGTCTCAGGGATAGATGAGCTGTCACTCAACTCACTGGCATTTTCTCTGTGTCCTGAGCCCAGTGGGGTCTGTCCCCTGAAATATCTATATCTGAACCAGGAGAAATCACTGGTACCCAGTGACTTAATGACTGATCTGCACTGTTGTGAGAGAGACTTCACTGCAAGGGAAGATCTGTGGCCACGAGTCGTGGCACTAGATCCACTTACCTAACACTTATCTAACACGGTGACTACTTAATGCTGGGCACAACACGGGTCCTCGTTAGGTGAGTAGAATGGGCAGACACTGGAGAGCTGAATTATCTGTGGCCACACGGTCCTTCTGTTTGTCACCTTGATGAGCCTTCCCATCTAATGAAGCACCCGATGGAGATAGGTGCACGGAGCCTCCCCTGCCCAGGGCACGGGAGCAGGGAGTCCCACCTCCTGCATTGCTCTCTATACAGGGATTCGTGTTATTATTCCTGAAAGCTCTGTGCTTTCAAATAGGAATGATCTACCCGCCCATTCACTCAGCTGCTTTGAACCCCAGAATGAATCCCAGTGGCTGCTACCACCAGAGAATAACTGTTCTCACAATTACTGCAGGTGGGATCAAAACGCAGCCACGTTACAAACGCCCTCCCGTCTGTCCTTTGATCTAATGTGGCTCACAGTTTTCCAGCTGTTTGAATCGCTAGCCAAGGTTTGTGACAGTCTCGCTTAGGAAAGCCCAGACCATTACTAAAATGCATCGATTGTCCCGAACGGGTGTTTTCGAGTCATCTTTGCATGAGCAAGGATGCAAGGTTGCAATAACTGCTGCTTCACTGGTTGGGTTCCCACCTGGGACTGCTCAGGAGGTGGGATATGTTAGGAATATTCCTAGCAAGGGAATATGGCAACAAGCCGGTGAGCAGGGATAACACTGAACTAGTTCCTGCCCTGGTATAAAGGGGGACACAAGGTTGGCAACAGTAAAATCCCAGCACAGGATGCACAGAGAGATGGTTTGACTCCCGGGTTCATGCACATCCCCATCTTGTGCTGTGATGGCAGCAAAATCCCATTAACTTATCCCCGGAAGCCCATGATTTCTGATGCTGAAGGCTCTGGAACAATTTGTTGCATCCCAAGGTTCACTGTCAGAGAGAGAAACCCAGCAGAAAACCTCAGGCTGTCTCTCTTGGCCAGCTGAAAATTTACAAATTCAAAGGTAGAATCAAGAGGAGAAAGAAGGGGAAGAGAAAAATGATTTTATTCTCTATATTTTGATCCTACTTTCTGTTTAGAGCATGTGAATGTGCTTTGTCACAACCTCTGACTCTATCATGCAGCCTGACTTACTATGGGGTTTTGCGCCATAGGAGCCCCGTGTCACATCTTCTGCTTTGGAATCACTTATTCAGACCCACCAGTTCTCGCTCCCACTTCTCTGCTTTGTTAAAAGGAAGTTGTTCCAGAGCTAAACTCCTCAACTTCAACCTCCTCCTGTTCTTCATTTGCACTACGAAGGCATTTGTAGGCAAATGGGTTTGTTAGCAAAAAGAAATGAAAGAAAAGGTGGAACAAGAGGTCTCTGCTTATAGCTGGTTTCCTGCGAGATGTCAGCCTTGCAAAAACAATGCAGAAGGGAGCAGAACTGGAATAAGAATGGAAAAAATCTGAAGGCCTTATATCTCAGAATTCAGGCAGCCTGTAGCCCTCATGAGCCAGGAAGCTTCTCACCTCTTAATGCAAACCAGCTGACTTTTTCCCTGGTAAAAATAGGATTTGGCTTGTGGCAGAAGTAAGATTGTCCTTCTTTGTTCATTTTCTGCACTCCAGCTGGGCACGGTTTCTGCATTCTTGACTTTTACCAGAGTTGTTTATTGGTCTTGCAGTACCAATATTAACAAGAATCGGGGCTCTCCGTGCCAGCAACTACATTTACACACTAAAGGAGAAGAGGATCCCTATTCCAAAACCAGCACTGATTTCTGTTCCTCCAGACCACCCCCTATCTAGATAAGGCATCATCTGCTCTTGCTTAATTTCAAGGAGCTAAAGCAGCTCTCTTGAGCACCCAGGTAATGGTAATCAGAATTTAGGAGTATTTTTTACATAACTGCCTGACTCCCTGAGTGTTTCACTCCTCATTGACTGAACATCTCACAGATGAGTATGTCCATACCCCAAAAACACTCCTTTCTGTTAAAAACTGCTTTCTCCTCATTAGACTCTCTGCTCAGTGCCACCAAGAGAAGTGATCTCAAACCCTTGGATGTGAACGTGGCATCTCCGCCTTGAGAAAAGGATGAAACGCAGTATGGATTTGCCTACATTGGACATGTTTTGGCTTCCCAGTTAACACTGCACCTGGATTTACGCCAGACTGAAGTTACA
Organism: Crypturellus tataupa; assembly: GCA_034781795.1. Taxonomy (NCBI): domain Eukaryota; kingdom Metazoa; phylum Chordata; class Aves; order Tinamiformes; family Tinamidae; genus Crypturellus; species Crypturellus tataupa. Next base: position 1,707,382 of record JAWLRI010000863.1, on the reverse strand, counting down.
AAACGTGTAGACATTACTCACAAGAGGCAAGGCCAATGCTTTAACAGAACCTCAAAGTTACTGGCAGAACAAAGCCTATTTTTTCCAACAAAAACGACTTTGCTAAACACATTTGTGTTAAGTGAATTTGGAGACCGTGCACGACAGTCACAAAGGCCTCTCTCAAGTTTTGATGCCAGGTTGATATATATCTCCCTGCCTCCTTTGGCTTCAATATGTAGTTTCCCTTGTGACCTGGCTGGAAAACGTGTGGTTGCTGGAGATGCTGTTGGACTTCCTGGTGAACGCGAGTCGTTTTTTCTTCTTCCTCCACGGCAGGCACAGCAGCGTGAGCGTGGAGAGGAAGATCTGTCGGAAGTTTGCAGACACCAGGTTGTAGAGAACGGGGTTGATCGCCGAGCTGACGTAGAAGAGGACATTGGTCAGCATGTAGAAGTAGTGGTAGAAGTTAAAAAGGAAACTGCAAGAAGAGACAAAAGATAAAAATCCAAGTAGGCTGAGCAAATCCGACATAATTTAAAGCCACAAGGGTGAGAAAAAGCCATGCTGAAGCTCAGCTGAGCTGAGGTTAGGGGCATGTCCTTGCCAGTGGATGTCAATGCATGATCCACCATGGAAACATCCATATTTCCACCTGGGAAGGGCCAAAAATAGGTCAAAAGGCCTACAGAGTTCTTGCCCTAGCCCCAATACAAGCAGAATCTCTTTGTGTAGTTGTGAAGAACTAATTTAGCAAAAATTTCCCTTCCTCATGGGTAGGCACACTCACTTATACAGTGTTATGTCAAGCTGCTGCAAGCTCTTATTAGCCATCGCACGGATAACTCACCATTCATAATACGGTTGTAAATTCAGTGCTTTTCTAAAATCTCACTTGGCTTTTAAACGAAGAAAAAAATGTCGGAACGTAACCGCTATGAATAAATTCACACTAAGAGCTGATAAAATTCTCTATCCCTTTTACTCAAAGCAAATCCAGCCATTACATAATTGATTACTGCTTTAAGTGCTTTTCATATAGGAAAGAAAACAAGAAAAAAACAGTTTACCCCAGCGAGTGCCCAAAACTCTGTTTTCGTGCTTAAATATAAGGTTTGGTTTTTTAACTGTGACTGGATCTACAATTCTTTTCTGTAGACTGCTGTACTGTAAATTACTATTATTTGCGCTTGGAGTTTATAAAATTTTAATGTCTCTCAGCAGATCCACTTTTTAGCATTGCAGATATTTTCCTTTTTTTTTCATGTTCATTGCAGGAAACAGACCGATCCCAGAGAGCACAAAGGAGGTAGCACTTGGGTGGAGGACGTTTATGGAAGGTCTTATTTTTCTCCAAATGCCTCTTGTGCATCTTCGCCTAGGTTACCTGGGCGTATATTCCCAGAGGGAATTAGAGCTTAATCCCATATTCACACTGCAGGGACCTGGCCTGGTGCTGCAGAAAGGCTGAGGTGACGTGTGGGGACACTGGCGCCCTGTGAGCAATGCACGTGCATTAGACACCTAACTCTCTAAGAACCCAGACACTTTCTGCTCAACAGCAACTGCTAGTACTTAATTTTGATTCATTGCCTATAAAAGCAAGTAAATAATCTACCCCAGGCTCAGTGAACAGTGCAGTTATTTTCCCGTCTGTGTAATGTCTCCTGTCACTTAGAAATTGTAGTGTTGTGGAACTAAATCGTGCGCTGACATGAGCTGTTCCATCCTAGGGCCGGTGATGGATGTTTCTGTCAGGGATACAGCAATCCACTATAATTCCCCCAAGTCCAAATGTCACTTTTGCAAGGACTGTCAGGGGAAAATATTTGTCACTGTTGTTAACAGGGGACTATTCTGCGGGCCTCAGTGAAAGCAGCAAGGACTGTTGATGCACCTGATTTCAAGCTCACGCTTCCTTCAACCTCCACTGGGGTTTTAGGTATTAAAATTAAGGCTGTAAAATTGACTATCAATCCCAAGAAGAAATCCAAGAGAAGCAGCAAAGCGGCAATTAGAGGACTGAGGCTCAAGGAGAGCGATTTGCTCCCCATCCTCTATCCATCTGCAAACCAATGTGTTAAGGACCTGGTTCCCCCCTGTCCCCGCGTGCTCTGAGTGTGGCTTTCGGGCCGTGACTCACTCTGTCCAGTGACCGGAGGGGACGTAGCAGAACATGAGCCGCCGTATGTGGTAGGGAAGCCAGCAGACCACAAAGGCAATCACCACGGCGCCTGCAAGGTGCAGAGAGAGCCCGTTAGTTTCCGTGCGCAACTCTTCATCCGAGGTGAAAAAGGGAGCTGTCTCGGTGCACGTTTATCCCCGTGCGCTGTGCAAGGCTCTGTTTGCTCTTAGGTGGCTGCTGTGCAGAGCATCAATAAGGGGGAGAGCTGTAAATGTCTGGAGAGACAAGTGCAGCAGAAATCAGAGAAAACAGCTCTAAGGATGCAGAAGAAGAAACACTGTAGGTAAGGGACTGCTGGCACCTAGCTCAGTCTCTGGCTAAAGTAATATCGGACTTTACTTGCATCTGTCCTGGTGTTTTATGGCATTTTGTCTAAAATTCCCACAGAGACAGATAGTATATGCTTTTCATCCAGGTAGGCAGGGAATTGAGGACAACATAATCCCATTACTTTGCTACACGGAGCTACATCTGCTGCACAGAGCCACGGACCACGGTCCCTGCGGTGCTTGGGATCAGAAACGGCTTCGGAAGCTGCTTTTTGGGGGTAGAATCGTCTCAGTTCTGCATTTGTGCAATACTTGAGCAAGGGAGCGCAAAACGCTTGGGTCTGACTATTGGCATAATGGAAATGATTCATTAGAAAGGTGAGCAGAGAAAGACATCGTGTATTTCTTTCCAGATTCTAGCTGAGAAACATCAGACAATGGAAAACAAAATGCAATATGAATTAATTCTGAAGGATAAAAGCCCAAATTGTAAAGAGACCTTGTCAAGCTAGATTAGAAAGTGGATAAGTCAGGCAATCGAGGGAGCGACGTGTTTCCTTTTGTAATATGTATTTCAACCCCTCTATGAAAAAACAGGATTCTGGCAGAATCCAAGCAGGAAATAAAGAAATCTCAGTTAAAACATAACACAATAAAAACCATTGAGAAAATCAAGGCTAAATAAAATAATCATGTTAATTTTTTATCCCAAATTCGCTCTACAGAGAATAAGGGCCACATCACTCTTGTCCTTTATGTGACCTGTAAAGGAGAGGAAGCCGCAGAGCTCTCTCGCGGCACATCCAACAGTGCAGTCCAGGTCTGGTACTTGGCACAAAGGCTGGTTTTCCTACCTGATTCGCATCGAAAATATATTGTTGGGGATATGTTTGGAGCCCTGTCCCTCTCCTGCCATAGGACTGTGCCGTAACTCGGAGAACAGAACCCTCTGGTTGTGTCTCTCCATCACTATTACACCAAGAGGCACAAGGAGCCTGCAGCACTGGCCCCAACAGTGATGTGCAATGGGGAGAAGGGTCTGTGCCCTCTCTTTTTGGGATATCATTCCTGCTGGAGTCGCTGCCGGATTCCTACCAGCATCCCGGAGTTCCTGGCAGCCTTATTTCAGCCCCACAGGCTGCTTCTTTCACGAAACACAAGGGCAGCCCTCGCGAGGGCTCTGCTCCTTCAGCATCAGGCTGCACTGAGCATGAAAGCATCTTCCAGGAATGCTGAAAAAGCCATTTATTTGATAAAGTTGAAGGCAGCTGAAGGGACGTGCTTTGGAAGGAAGGCTGGAGGGTCTGTTTTCATTTCCCTGTCCAAATGATTCGTTATTTTGCTCTGTTTGGCTGCTGCACGGTCATTGTGATCGCAGCCGGAACGCGTCACTCGCTGCCTGCAGCTCTTGAGCCGGCCTAAAAGGACACAATTAAGCGAATGAATTTGACCCGAGCCTGATCCTGCCCCAAGGAGCTTTGCTTTGGACTTCAAAGGGGACAGCCCCTAAATCAAACGTGGTCACGTCAGGGGCAGCAGAGCAGTGATGTCCCCACGGGGACACCAAGAGCCTTGTTGGGACAGAGAGGGTCAGAGCTGGTCCAGCTTTCCAGCACCATGGAAAAGGCATTTGTGCACACAAGGATGTTCGGAAAACCTTTTCACCAACCTACACACACTGGCATTTCCTTTCCACTGCGTGAACCTCTTGAGAAACAGCATGAGCTGGGTCCATTTTGGAATAAACTTTAACAATCCTGCACATCTGGCTGTTAAATTTCCCCATGTGTTAACTGAGAGGGTTTTCCTCTTTGGAAAAGCCCTGTAGCTTGGAGATAGCGGAGCCAAATAATATGGAGGCAGGAATCTATACCAGCAGAAACCCAGATTGAGAAGAATAACTGCTTAACCTCAACAAGCGAATAGTCAATTAAGTAATCTGTGGTAATTCTGTAATATTACATGCAATCACTCTGCAATTAAAACTCTATTAAACACATAGCTAAGTGCATTGGAGACGTTTATGGTCTGATTTTAAAATCCCAGATGGAAGCTGTGCTGTATATCCAAAAGGATTCCCCACCATGTGTTTTTGTACCACGAGCTGCTGTGCTGCTCAGATTAGGAGTCCCTGACCTGTGTTTGTCACCCTTAATCCTTATGTTTTAATTTTATCGGACATGGGATCAAACAGATTTCGGGTGGCAATCCTGCCTTAATGTGCATTGTCCCCAGGGATGAACTGGATATGTGGGAATGTGTTAATATTCCATTTAATGCCGAGCGAAAGAACTGGTCACTGTTGGTCTCTACCTGGTGGCATCAGGAGAAGGAAGGATCACGGCTACTTCCCACCCTCCGCTCACTCGGCTCCGTGTCGGCTGCATCGCACTGAGCGGGCATGAAAAACAGGCCCTTCTGCTATTTCTCAGTAATTAAATAATTCCTTGCAAATGTGGTCTTAATAGGAGCAGGCTCTGCAAACCTCTCCTATTTCCCACATTTGAGCAAGAGAGGTGCCACGTGGCGATGCAAGACCAGGGCCCATGGGTGCAGCGGCCACCTGGGAATGCTCTTCATTTCCCTTCTAAATCCAACTTCCAACCTAAAAGTACATTAAAAGCTGAATTATTCCATCCCGTGGCTCTATATTTTCTCTTATAATGGCTCTCTTTTGTGTCCGTTGGAACCAAATCCCAAGTAAGAAGGGAACAGGAGAGGAAGGAGGAGAGGAGCAGCGAGGAGCTATTGTTTGTTTATCGCACAGGAAGTCCTGCAGAGGGAAATATATTTTGAGTGGCATCTTTTTCATTTTGCGAAAGATGATTTAAGCTATGCCAGTCTCGATTTTCAGACTAAACTGAATGTGGAAGCAATCCTGGAAGTTAAATTATATTAGATTACACTGCGAATTTTATTTTACTTCGTGTTTATCCTGTGGTTATGGCTGGGAAACAGCCTAAATGACCTCACAGGCCTTTTCCATTTCTAACCTTTCTGAAAAACTCAGGCTGCGTCAGCAGGAACGGTCAGAAATAAATCAGAAATAAATCATGGGTAAAAAGGCCCTGGCAGGTGTTTGGAGGTTGACTTGACTGTGCCTAGGAGTTGCAGAAAAAGGAGTGACTTTGGGTCCCTCTGTCCTTCTTTAGGGCACATCTGAGGTCCAAAATATCTTGCGGGTCTGGAACTACCCAGGTCTGGGAAGGGACAGCTGGAGCAGGGTCCCTTGGGCAGGTGTTTTCTTCCCTGTCCAGCCTCCTCTTCTTCAGTCCATCTTTTCTTCTCATTCCTTCAACCCAATCTGACCATTTTATTTAATTTCTCTGCATTGCAAACAGGGTCGTGATACATAAAGCTGGAGAGGAGCGTGTCCGAACTTTTGAGTAAAGGCCGGAGCCACTTGTATGCCCCATTTGAATGAAAATTCCCAACCTTTGGAGTTTCGCCTCACCAGCCATGTGTCTCCAACCCTGCTCGAGGAACGCACGCTCTTTTTGGTACTGAATAACATTTAAGATTGTGCCACAGCGCTCAAACTTGGGATTTACATTAATGCTGATTCCTGGAGAGACAACCTTTGTGTATTCCAAGTGTTTGGGCTTTATATACTTATTTAGTTGATGCCATCGCACAAGAATCTATCACAAAGGGCAGCAAATATCCCCGTGCCATTTGATATGACAGATGGGAAAAGCCGGGCCAAGCGTAGACGCAGTTGGCAGTGCCTAGCTAAACCTCGAGGCGCTGTTTATATTCGCGTGATGCAGTACCTGACGGCTTGTAGGCAATATTTATACCAGCAGGCCCCGAGCGAGGGATTAGTGTTACAAGGGTGGGTAAGAACCTAATAAAATTAAAACTGCTATGTTGGTATTTGGGTCACAAGGCTGCAGAAGGGGCTCCGTAAAAGCGGAATAACAACCAGTAGAGATTGAGGAGCACCGATACACACTGATAAAGTCCAGGGCAAAGAAAGGAAACAAGGAAAAGTGGGAATAGGGATAGGCCTGGGATCAGACATCACTGAAGGCTCCCAGCATCTTGCTGGATGCAACTCACTGACCCAGTCGTGCGTGTTACTCAGCAGCAAAAACACTACATTTGCCTCTTCATTTCCATTCCTAGCAGTGAGAGATCTACTTTTGAGCTTTCCATATCATTTTCAGTCCTCTTTTTCCTACTGTTAGAGAATTTTCTTGTCTTTGTGTCTCTTTTTTTGGATGAAGGTATGGAAGATCCTCTCTCTTTTGAAAGGAACCCTATTGATCTAAATGCACTTTCTTTAACTACAGAGAGAGAGCACAGTGAATAGAAAAAAAACTTCTGTCATGAATAAAAGCTCAGTACTTCGCTCAGATGATACTTTCCCATCCTGATTTTCAGTGGCTTCAGCTAACACAGGTTTGAAAACAGGTGTGAATTCCTGCCCCCTCCGGCACTACTTAGGCCTGGCTTTTGTCCATACAGAACAAGGCAGAAAATGAAGATTAAAAGAAAATTCCAGAACAGACCCTAGCACAGCAGCACTTTCTTGACAGCCCTGTGCAAATAGGGTGTGGGAAGAGGTGTGTGTATTCCTCATTTCCTTCAAAGATAATTAGCTTTTGTCTTTGTAAAAAGAGAGAAGAAGTTGCCAGGCTCAATTATCTGATTCTCCTCAGAGACATCAGGACATTCTGAGAGAAAGGAAGAAGAAAGAAAGATTTCTCTTTGAAGGTTGGGAAAGGCCTCCTGTCTTCTTCTCATGAACCCAAAGCCTCTCATCAGGTTCAAACCTCTTTTTATTTAGTAAAATATAAGCCAAACTGGAATCCTTTGCTGTTCCTTCCTCCTTCCCCCTCTTGTGTTGGGTTTTACAGGTTCCCAGACTGTTTCTCCTTGCCGATGGGGACTCTATGCCTGTATTTGCTGCGTGTTTCCAAAGTGACTAAGGCCATGGCCAGATCCAATGCTTGAAAATGCCTCAATTAGCTTTTAAACACTCTTATGGACAGGACTTATACCTGGGAAACCTGCTTGCTGAACACGAGCAGCTCTGGGGTTGTGTTGGAAGACGCAATCACTAAAGACTAAATACCCAAACAACCCCTAGAAATGGAACTAGAGCAACACCGGAGGGAAGGCGAGGAGGAAGAGCCCCCCTGTCCGGAGAGGTAGAGCCGTCCTGCCCTGCAGTGTGTGTTTGCACCCTGCCCTGGTGCTGTCCTGTCCCTTGGCAGGCTATAAAGTAAACCTGCAAGTACAAACATCTCTGAGAAACATATACAACGGTTAGAGAGCTAATTTATCCTCTTGAATTTCATTGTGACACTTCAAGTGTTAAGTTGCATTTCTACTCGTGCTTAATGTCGCAGAGGTTTCGCTGAACTCTGCTTGGAGTTGTTCGAGCTATTTATTAGGATACAGTCACTATGAATTTAGTTTCTTTCTTGTGAAGGAAATGATTCATGGACAAATCTGATTTTCTTAGAATATATTAATTATGAAAGACAACTGTTAACAGCAGATTTGTGCAAGGCTGCAGAATATTTGCTATTCCTTTGCTAGATGGTTGTGCTAAATCTCATAGCACTAACCTCCTCCTCAGACAGATATGTCCAACTCAGAACATCAGTGAACTAAATAAAGGAACTCTTCAGAGTATCTTTTTCATAAAAAAAATATTCAAGCACATATTAATGAAACATGTAGGATACATGGATGTTTCATTACTACCTGGCTCTTGACTGGTAGTTCCTAATATGTTCAAACTGATGCTTTCATTTCTAAAATTCTTAGAGATTCAGTAAAAAAATAGGGTTTGACTTCATCTATTACTGAAGTATCACCCAGATAGTTGTGGAAGATTGACAGATAGTCTTTTAATTGGTTGAACCTTTCTAAGTACTCTACAATTACTTTCATTTAGCAGCTCCTGTAACAGATGCTAGCGGGAACTGATCACATTTTAATAAGCTTAACCAATGTCCACCCTGGGACACACAAAACCTCCCCTCAACACCCATCAGCTTGTCTCAATATTGTCACCAGAACTTGGGCTTGTGTCATTTAAGACTCTTTCCATTCACTTAGTAACCAATCTGACAGGCAATCAGCAAAGTGATGAAAGGTGCTCAGAAGACACTGATTTCTCTTTGCTTCTGCTGAAAGGGTTGTAGATTTGTGTGAATATTGTGGCAAATAGTTGACATTGCAAAGCCATCCTGTTGGAGAAGGTACTATGGTCAAACACTGCTGTCAAACTGAGCCAACCTCCAGCAAGTTCTGATTTTTGAGCAGATACTTTGAAATGCAAAACTGAGACCAGAAAAGATTTATATTGCCTCTATATGTCTGGGTATAGTATGCAATGATCTGGACTGTGCATTTGAGATTTTATATGATGAAGACTGCTCTTTATGAAGGCCTGTATGTGTGTACATATGACCTGGGACTTAGTGCTGTAGTTTGGATTTATTTAGGAAGTTTTCTACCTCGTGAAAGGATTGGTGTATGAAGATACTTAATAAGAGAAGATTCACCCTTCCAAGAGCATCACTTAGTGCTAAAGAGACTCAGATTCCCAGTCTCTGCTGCAATATCACCAAGAAATACTTGGTGGGAGCTTCTAATAGAAGAAATAGTAGGAATATTAGCTGGATGAAGGGGGGATTCTCCCAATGGAAAAGACTTTCAGCAGTGGCGCTGACAGATGCTACCCAGAGTTACCCTCACAAAAGAGCTGGAAAGCTGCCCGAATTCGAAGCCTCCCACCTGGCGAACGCTGGAGCAGCGGAGGATTTGCAATCAGAAATCGCACGCGTAACAGATTAACGAGCTGGTTGCCGGCAACAGGGCTGACACGTTCCTCGATCCTCATCTCCCTAATAATTTTGCACACAAGAGTCAGGCAGAGCCAAGAAAATACATAGGAGAAAGGAGGGAAATGATGATATGGAGGCTTTGAACGAAGCTGTTTGCATAACCACTTTTAGCTCCTGTTTTGGTGTAAATAAATACATTATCTCATTATACCTGGAAGGAGGAAGAAAGATGTTTACCGCTCTGCTGTCAGTGAACACTTCTGCACAGCACAAACTGCCAGTTTTCTTATCTAGGTATTGGCTGGGGTGCTCTGTGCCTGTAGCTCCGGGTTGCACCTTGGGGATGTGCCTCATGGATGAGACTTATGGATGCGCCTCATGGATGAGCCGTATGGATGTGCCCCAGGAACGTGCCTCGCAGATGCACCTCTGGAATGTGCCTCATGGATGCTCTTCAGGGACATGTGTCATGGATGTGCCTTGTGCCTACTCCTCACGGACACAACTCATGGATGTACCTCAGGGACGATCCTCATGGATGAGCTTCATGGATGCCCTTCATGGGTGACCCTCATGAGATGTGCCTCAGGGATGCTCCTCAGGGACATGTCTCACAGTGTCCTTCATACCTAGTCCTCATGGACACAGTTCAGGGATGCCCCTCAGTGCCTCATGTGCCTCATGGATGAACCTCATGGATGTGCCTTGGAGATATGCCTTACGGATGTGCCTCATGGCTCTGCATCAGGATTGTGGCTCATGAATGGATGGATGGATGGATGTTCCTCATGGCTGTGCCTCATGGATAACCCTCATGATTCTGCCTCAGGAATGTGCCTCATGTACGTCCTTCATGGATGTCCCTCACCGATGTGTCTCATGGCTCTGCCTCATGGAGGTTCCTCATGGCTGTGCCTCATGGATATGCCTCATGACTGTGGCTCACAATATGTCTCATATCTGCACCTCATGTCCAAGCCTTGTGCATCCTCACCTCACACCTGTGCCTTATGCCTGTTCCTAATGCCTTGGCCTTGGACGGCCACCTCAAGGATGCACCTCATGGCTTTGTGCTACCACATCTCACCCGCTTCATGCCCCCTTGTGGGCTCAGCAGCAAGGAACATGTTCCCAGGGAACTAGATAGGCTGAGGTGTCTTCGGTTTTATTCATGAAGAACTTACTCTCCCACATGTTAAAGAGTATAAAATACTGAAAAGATAGAGAGGAGTGTGAGATGCTGGGGCTAACGTGAGAGAAGGCAGCTAAATTGAGAGAGGAAGACACGTTAAGAAACTGGAAAAGATGCCACCAACACCTGCAGGCCTCATGCCCCAAGGCAGGTTCTGGTGCCATGCAGATATTTTGTATGCTATTTTTGAACAGCTTCTGCTCTTCCATCTGGCATTTTAAGCTTACAGATACTTTAGTGTTTTCCTCATCTTATTTAACAGAGACATCCAGTATTTCACTGTACAAACCGACCCCTGGGTTCAGGATCTTTTGCTTAACCTTAGTCTGGATGAAAGCTCTGCAGAAAAAGAAAAGGAACAAAGTCCTGCATGAAAGGTTTAAGTTGCTATTGACTGAATCATTAAAATGCTGGGCCAATTTTGCTTTTGAATTGATTTGAATGCTCTTCTTTGGAGAGTTAGCATGTGTGAGCAGATCTGTTCTTTAGCTTCATGATTTATGATTAATTGAGATTTTTTGGATGAATAAAAAGAATTCTCTGTCTTCATCTGCATCATTCACAATTTTGTCTAATTTTCCATACTGTTATGAATAGCCACCTGAGCAGTTAATAAATAGATATTTCTGCTAACACCTATAAATGTTGTTTGAGTAACTGCAAGTATCTATGTGAACACTTCATTGCATGTGAAATGCGTATGAAGATATTTTCCAGAACAGAGCTTGGCAATTTGTCTGAAAAATGCTTAGTTAACCAGTCCTCAAAGGGCTGCAAAATTCAGCTAGCAGTATTGCAAAAAGAGTTTTTTTTCTTGAAATTTCTGATGCATACTAATCTGGTTTGGGAATTAAAAAAACCTCTTTCTTGTGACATTTCAGGTGAACTGCAACTCACAAAAGGAAACCCAGAAATTAGTTCTGGCCTGCAGCATGGATCATCAGGACAGGAAAAAAATATTGTGTTGCTCAATCCTCTTTGTCATCCACCTCCTTCATTTAAAAATTTCATGAGCCCTGTGGCATTCAAGGAGTTTTCTTTAAAAGAGCAAGCCAAAAAAGAAGAAACCAATGAAGAAGGAGAATAAAAGAGGCCCATGTGTGTCCCTTATGAAATCTAGAGTTATGTTAAAAGGAGACAGAAGGGAAGGGAAGGGAAGGGAAGGGACGGGAAGGGAAGGGAAGGCAAGGGAAGGGAAGGGAAGGCAAGGAGAGGACAGGACAGGACAGGACAGGAGAGGAGAGG
>JAWLRI010000863.1:1685394-1695606 GCA_034781795.1 Crypturellus tataupa | reverse complement strand
AGGAAAGGAAAGGAAAGGAAAGGAAAGGAAAGGAAAGGAAAGGAAAGGAAAGAATATAAATCCAAGTCACTTTCCCCATAGCCAGGCACTTGTCACTGGGAGAAGCAGGAACCTCTCCCAGCATGGTCAATAGTTATCAGGAGACACCAGTCATCTCCTATCACAGACTGGCCCTAATATTTAGCCCTATTTGATATAATTTTAGAGTACTGCCTTTCCAGGACACTGTGTAGGCTGGTTTGGGAAGTTTTTGGAGGGAGAAGGCAATCTGCTGCTGCACAAGTCAGAGCAACACACGATTCAGATGGTTGACCCTGGTTATGTGCAACACAGGAATAACTGAATTGTGGCATTGAACAACACAAGGATTTGTTCTGTCACTGTCTCACTTCAAGTTTTCAAGTACGGAGTGAAGTCATCTCTGGGTTATTATAGAACATCAAGTACATGGAATTATGTGAAAAATGTTTTCTTAGCAAAGCAACACAAAGAGTGACATTTTAGCATTGCTTCACATTTGAAACAATTGAAAGTCAGGGTTTTGAAGAGGAAAACCATTAGGAGAAGACTGAATTGATCAAAATTGTTTTCTTTTTTAAATCTGAGTCATTTGGTCACATTTGTTTTCCAAAAAGGAGAGGAAAGTTAAAATCTGAGTCAAGCTATGATTGTTTTGTGACAATCTCTACTTCTCTGTGTATATTTTCAGAGGGAAACTGATTTTCCATCCTTCCATACGCCTTTAAAGCAGAGAACACCTTTGCAGCAGTTCTTTTTCACTGAGTGCAAAGAATAGAAACCCATCAACACTGAGATTTAAAAGTTTCCATTTACAAAAGTTCAGAGAAGTTTATGGGTCTGATTCACTGCAAATCCTGTCCCGAGTCCACTCGACAGGTATGAAAGTTTTACATACGTCACTAAATACAGATCCAAGTCCCACACGGGTCTGTTGGCAAAACTGGAGATATCATTAAGCCAACTTGGTATTTAAATTTTGATTAATGAAGAGCCTAACTACGGAGAACGGCACTTACATACATACTTAGCTCTAAGCCTGTAATGAAGCACTCTCTGGAAAAGGAATGAATTTAAGAATATGCTTAAGTGCATTTCTAAATTGGGATTGGAGCTAGTTATAGCAAAGCTCTCTGCCTCTCCCATGGGCTCCTTGTTGTGCTGGATTTGGAAAAAACACTGCATTTCTGTTCCCCAGTTCCCCTGGCCTGAGTGCATAGCCCACAACCCTCCACTTTTTGCCACATTTTTGCCTCCTTTTTTGCTCTGGCATATTGACTTACCCCCCGAGATATGGAAGGGAGGTTAGAGCCCCTCTATTCAAACCCAGTCCTGCAAGATGAGTTTATCTGGTTTTACGCCATTCAGTTTGAAAAAAAAATATGAAAGAGAGGTATTCAGGCTGCAGCTGGCCCAGAGTAGAAAACAAAGTGCAAAAGCTTATTTTCAGGTTGTTTCTATTTCATAATTTCCATTTTTCAGCTTCTGCTTCATTGAACACAATATTGCTCACTCTCTCTCTATCTCCCTTTTTCTGTATGAATTTTTCTTTTATCTTTAAGTGAGGATTAGGACTGAGAAAAGTGATTAAGAGAGAAAAAGAAAATAAAACGAAAAATAGATTATAAAATTCCCTAGAATTCCTTCCTCAATAGATTGGAGAAAAGGAAAGCTAACAAAAAATTTTTTCCTCAAATTTGGGGCTATGAGAACAAAGCTGGACAACTTTGGGAATGACCATTTGGGGGGTATTTGGGGGATTCAAAAAAGCTATTTTTCATTGAAGATAAGTTTTGGATGGAGGCGTTTACCAATTTCAGTGTAATGCTCATGGAAGGACATCGTCATAGACACCCCTAGCCCGCTCGGTGTCCCCGTGCGCGAGTACTTACGCAGCACGCGCACGCCGTGCTTCAGGGCCTGCACGCGGCTGGGCTCCATGGACATGCTGAGCATCGTCTGCTGTCCCCCGATGGTGCACACCTGGTTCTCCTGGGCCGCCTGCTTGAACATGACCATGAGCTGGTTGGCGATGATGGTGTTGAGCACCGAAATGACCACCATGGGGAACACGAAGGAGATGAACGTGTTGGCCTGTGAGGGAGAGATATGGTACCATCAAGGGAGAATGATCATCGAGCCAAGATGTTGTATTTTATTTCGCACAGCAAGACACAAACAGCATGAAGTGGAAATCTCCTCCAAGCACTTACTCTGATGGCTTTGGCTTTTGAAGAAGAAGCACTATTGCACGGAGGGAAAGCCTAAGCAACACTGACGTGCGCTCATTCCGATGGGGAAGCCTCAAGAAAGACAAAGTCTCCTGCATCCAATTATCAGTCTTCCCTTTTCAATGCGGTTCATCGCCAGAAATACCCTGACCGACGTACAGCATTGATCTTTTCATCTTGTGAACAGCAGGATACGTCTTAGCTTTCATTGTGCATTGAATGATTTCTAAATAACAATATATTACTGGGGTTTTCTTTATTATGAGCTCTCATTGGAATCTTTTTACTCTCTTTTTGTGTGTGTGTGTTATGGCCTCTCCTGGTAGGTTTAATGACAGCTTTTTGTTATCTGTTGATGAAATTATCCAATAACCCTTGTGCCTTAACGGATTAAAATTGATCAGAATAAACAAGTGGAAGCTATATTGTTTTTAGTACAAATTATTTGATTACTACAGTTTTGATAAAATTAAATGGAGGATCAGATTAAGCAGTGATTGAATCAAGTGGAAGGCACTGTTTGTGTCAAATAAAAGCAGGAATTTTCTCTGTGCTTTCTGTGCTGTCTATAAAACCCCATTCGAAACAAGTTTAACAAGAGGCAGCTTGGGGAAGGAGAGGTACCTATAGCTCTGTGCTCGTGCCAAGGCTGACCTGATGGGATGACGAACTCCTCATCAGCACAGAGGGACCAAGAGCAAAACGCTCTCTCCACAGCCGGGCTCGGGAGGCAGTTTGTCACATCCCTGTGATGAGTGCAGACCAAATCAGAAGTCCCTTAAAGTCTTCCCCTTGCCTTAATATCCCATGGTCTGAGCTGTTTTCCAGTCATTTAAGGAAGTGGGAACTGAATTGTTGCACCTGCACCTACATTAGGATCTCTATTTTGAGTATCCTTGATCTCTTCACAGAAAACTCCTTGGTTTTATGCCTTTCACTTCCACATCTTATGAAATCTTTTGACTGGCAGGTTTGATTTTCAGCCTGCCCGTTTGTCTGCACTGAATGGTTGCCCACCCACAAGGGTGCACAGACACTGCCACCACATGGGCCAGGTTTTCCTCTCCCCAGCTTCTGTGATAGCTCATACCTCTTAGAAGCATAACAGGTCATAATGCAGCATAAACAGCTTTAAAATTTCAAAATATTAATGGTAGTTAAACTGCATTCTACAAATCACTAGAAGTATGGAAGCAGCTTTATTAAAAGTAATAAAGCAATTAATTAAACTAATAAAACAGCCAAAAACAACAGGGTGTTTTGCCCATGTTGTAATGTTCCAAGTATTCTAGCTTTTTTTCTCCTGAATAGCCATATTACTCTTGCATCTGAGTGCCCTAAAACACAGTCCTGCACCCTAAGCCAACCCATACATATTTCTGCAGACATAAGAGCTAGGAAAGTCTCATGTACAAACAAGTGCTCCATCTTCTCAGGCATTCACCGTGTGACCAAATCCAAGTTGGATTCTCTTTGCTCTGGAGAGACTCAGAAATGCTAGAGCTGAGGCTATGGGTGGAAACCAAACCCCCCAGAACACAACCCAGTACCCACGGAGCAAAGAAATAAGCAGCACATGATCAGATGGGCAGCAGGTGCACATACAGTTAGAAGCACATGCATTTCTTTTTTTTCATAAATTTGTGAAAGATGCAATTCCTCCTTTGGCAAAAGACAGGCAGCACTGTTATTGCCAAAGTTTTCTTTAGTTAGATGAGATCTCTGTACAGTATGTGCTCTAAAGCTTGATGGATTTAAAATGCCAGCTGAGTTTTGTCTCTAGCAACCCACAACTTTGAGAGCATCTCTTGGTTTATGCTAGCAATAACAATAGAACTCCTCTATGGATCATTTCCTGAGGAAATTCCTAGATATACACCACCATTATAAGCTGTTAATGGCTTCTTTTGTTAAATATATAGTAATTTTCTAAAGTATCCCTACTTTCTGAAAGATAGCAGACATCACACCCTCCGCATATAAAAAATGACTTATCTCTTGGAACCTTCTCAAGACACTTAGAAAGATCATTAAGCAACAGGAAACAAATTCTCATCTGGTACAAACTGTCACAGCTTTCCCCAGAGAGTAATTTGCACTTGTAAAGAACTGGGTTTATTTATTTAGCCTCCCCAGTACAGCTGGGCTGAACTTATCAGACCAGGCTCAGAAATGAGCACTGTGGTTTTGCACGGTTATTTCTCTTGCTGTAGCTGCTTCATGTCCTTCGTTCCTGCCTGTTGAACAATGTTTGCAAATGGGTAAAGAGAAAAGCTTAACTCTGTCACCTGGAATCCAGACTTTGTTGGCTTTTGTTCAAAATTTTTGCCCTAACTGTATATTAGTCTTGCCTGCTATAATTACATAGAGCTCAAAAAGTCTTTTCTGAGCTTTCTTTAAAACCTTGATTCATTCCTTAATTGTATTGTACAGTCTGCGAGGAACTCGAGAAACTGTCTAGAACACTATTGACTTTCCCCTTTATGAATTATTATGATAAAATTGTAAAAATTGCATGCTTTCCATGAAGGGCTATATTTAACGATTTTTTTTCCCCTTGTCTTCATTTGTACCACGATTCTCATATAGTTAAAAAAAAAAATCAATATTTTCCCTGGAGGCAGAAGGTTTTAATTTGGGGAAAGAATTATTTGCAAGCACAAACTCCTGAGCACAGGAAGAGCTACAAAGCTAATCACCCTCCTGCGAACACTTTGTATTGCAGTGTTGGGTTTTATGGGTTCTGTGAGCTCAGACCCCAGTCAGTTCTGCACGGGAACTCGGTAGGATTTTATTTCCAGGTGCCTTTGTACATGGTTGGAGCTGATGCCTCAAACACCTCTCTGCAAAGACACGAGAAAGTTCCCCACTGGTTTGAGAGAAGTTGGTCTGGAATCCTAGGACTGCACATCCAAAGCCTTCAGGAGATGAAAAAATTATATAGGTGTTTAATGGGATTTTATACAGTGCTGAAATCTCTCGTGTCTGTGGGACCAGAACAGCCGTGGCTGTCAGGGAGCACCTTTGTGAACTCCATGTCCTTAAGTACTTGGAGATCTTTCCCTGCTTCTATATTGAAACTTCCTCCTAGTTCAATTTAGTCTAAGCTTTTCTCCCTTTCTTCCATGGACCAGATCCCACTGCCCAAAGCCTTCTAACTTCCAGAACCAGCCACCCAAGGCAGTGAATTTCCAGTGTACACAAGTCTCATCAACAGCAGGATATGCCCTTAGAAAGGCTGCAGATGCCAATGATGCTTCCTTGGACTGCACTCTGCTGTATAAAATCTAAGGATAAAAGGCTAAGGATGAGCCCTGAGCACAAAGCTCTGCCTAGACCCTCCACCTCATGCAGGAGCGCCTGAGATATCTGATCGCTCGATGGATGCAAAGACGTGACTGCAACCCGTGCTCTGACTTATCCAGTTCTCTCAATGTCTGTGTGGGCTTCCAAGCCGTGAATGTGATTGCTCCCTGCTGCTCCGTGCCACCCGCCAAAGCTGCCTTCACAGCTTGGATCTGCTGCTTGCAAAGGCCCTTTGCAGCCCAGGATCCTGGAGAACTTCCCTGAGCCTCCCTGGCCTTGGAAGAGCCAGGGGAACAACAGGGAAATCTGTCCTTCCTCCTGCATGGATATGACGTGCACAGTCTCCCAGACCCAAGAGAAGTTACTTGGCCTTGCTGGGAGCCCATTTAACCAGTCACATCTTGGCACCTTTTTCATCCTGTCTTTCTCTTTGCTCTCTGTTGCCAAAGGAAACTTTAATTCAGTCCCACATATTAAGCCTTAAAATGAGCCAGGGCTTTGCAGGGCGCAGAAGGCAGATCAAGGCTGGCAATAGGACTTCACAAGCTCGTAAGAAGAAACGGATGTTCATGGAAATTCAGTCGCACATTGGGGGATGAAAAAGCCAATTATCGGCCTGTTTCAATCGGCTCGATAAAAATCCTACTTTATGCTGTGTGTCTGAGCAGGAGGAGATGGGAGAATTTAGTGTGATGTGAATTTCCTTGTTCTTTCAAAATCGGAGGGTCGGAGAGATGCAGCGGAAAGGACAAACAAAATCAAACGAAATCAAATAACACCCGAGTTCTTGGGTCTGTGACTTTTCCTAAATCTTTACTGAGAATCTTTACTGAGGTAAGATAGGGGTATATCTTTACTTAATGACTCCCCACAGGGCTTAAATAGGTCCTGTTAATTAGTAGTTCCTCCCAGGTTTATTCAGTAGTGCTGCAGGGTCACTCTTGAAGGAACAAATATCCAAAGGCCACTTTGGAAATGAGATTTTTTTTTCCTTTGGGAACTTCTTTTTCCCTCCTTCCTACACACCCAGACTTATCATCTATATATTTGAAAGGGAGGAAGGGCAAAATTACAGCTCTTAGAGGAATTCTGTGCACTTAGAGAGAAAAAAAAGGTGCCGTTTGCTCCATGTCTGGCTGCAGGGTAGTGATGCCCAGCGGTGTGTAAGTCCAGTCATAGGAAGAAGCTTTCCAGGGACTGCTGGAATCTGCAGGTTGGGTTTATCCACCCTGTCCCAACCCTCAAGAGGTCTTTAATTGCCCAAGTCACGGCTTTTATCTACTTCTGCATGGTAGCAGCACCTGCAAGGGGACAAAGCAGTGGTAAATTCCTTCCCCGTGCCCAAATATTTAATAATGGGCATAAAAACCTTCCCCAGACCAACCACTCGGAAGGGAAGATCACTCCAAGGGAGGAAAAGGAGAATTATGGCATGGAGAAAAATGGCATTCTTTTTCTACTTTTCTTTATTTCTGTGACATTAGTGACTGTTATTTTTAAAGCAGGAGAAAAACATAAAATCAAGGGTCAGTTCCCTGTTTAGAAACCCTTTTTCCAACCTGAGGGAATGTCAGAGGAGGATCCTGCTCTAGCTGCACCTGGGCAGCTTCGCTCCAAGGCAGATTCGACTGCCTCTCTCACCTGAGTGACAGCAAGTGACTATTTCCATCACACTTCAGCGCAGTTTTGAAAGGGTCTAGAGGTGTTAGCAGATATTTTTAGATATTTTACTAGGTCTGAGGCTGCTTCATCAATTTAAAGCTTAAAATCAGATTAAGGTCTGGATCTCGTCTTCCTAGAGATAGTGTAACAAATTAAACAAATTAAACAAGTATTTATAATTAAAAAAGCTAAAATATGGAATGATCCAAAATATTTTTAGTGAGAGAATTTGTATTGCAGAACACTCTTTTATTGAAACAGATAAACATAAATATTTTTCAAATGTGTATTTTGTATTTACTATTTGTTATTATTCTTATTATTTTGTATACTATTTTTTGTATTTATTTATTTTTTTTCCTGAATAAATATAGGTCATAAAGCATGAAATAAAAATGCCAAAGGATGAAATAAAGTGTGAAGCGCCGGTAGACACGACAGTTCCCCCCTGTGTCGTGTGGCCCCAGTGTGTCCCCCAAACCTGCAGATTTCCCGGTCACCTGCCAGGATCGGGGACAGCAGGAACAAGTGGCCGTAAGTGGATGTGAGGGACAGCTGGAAACAAACGGGCTGCGGTAAAGGGATAATTTTAGCCCTGAGTTGTGACAAAGTGTTTGACATACACTTGTCACCAGAGCAAGCCCTCCTGGTGACACCCCGGCACCTGATTAATGGTTAATTGAGAGTGAAAACTAAATACTGGGTTTCTGGCAGCAAAATGTGCCCAGGGCCGAGCGTGGCTGCCCAAAGAGTGGCTGAAGTCAAGGGAGAAGTGAAGGCAGAGGCTGGGGTTGGCAAGGGGACGAGGACGTGTCTTGGGAAAGGGCTGTTAAACCCAAACGGGGCTGAAAAGCATCCCAGGAGAAGCATTCCAAGAGACTTTGCAGGTCTCCTGGAAGTGGCGACGGAGAGGACTCGGCTCCTGAGGATGCACAGCATCATTCCGCGTGTGTCTTTGAGTAGATCAATTAAACCACGTAGATGGTTTTAACAATCTACCCCATCCTTGCTCATCTAATTTCCAATGGAAATGAAAAGTAAATTATCCTCCCCCTGACTGTGGAGGCAGTATTGTTAGCATATGTCAATCAGCAAAGCACGTTCTGCTACACCAACATTTAATTGCCAAAAAAATTATTTGACTAAATGTACTTTACAAAATTACTGGTTATCTCACTCGGCGTCCACAATTAGCATTTTTTTTAACCACCCAGTGGATAATTCCAGCCCTTAATAAGCAAACTGCCATCATTCTTGATAGGGCAACCTGTGAGAGACAAAGCAGGAAAAGGAAATGCACGTGGCATCGGCGTGCCAAAAAGAACTTCTGGCAATGATGCTCATATTTGATGCTCACAGAATGTATCTGATAAAATCCAAAGATTTTTCTTTTCCAGAAAATAAATTACCATCTAATTAAGTCGCATCTTTGCACAGCTTTCCCAATTTCTATGCCAAATATTTAGCTGTTATCAGCTAAATGCCATTCCTTAGTTATAACAGGGCAGGATAGGTTTGCAATTGTGGGTGATGAGAGAAAGCAGCAACTGCTTTCCCAGGCAGTACCTGGGAGTGGGGAAGAACGTGGAAATTGGAAAACGATACCCTTGAAAGGGAAAAATGAAGAGGTATTTCAGTAATATCAGTGCGGTTTGATTTAGTGTGTGTTACTTAGCACCAGGTTTTAGTATCAAATCTTTACAGTCTTTCATCTCTTAGGTCATTTGTGTAATAAATGTTTAAATTACATTTGCAGAAATGAAGAAGCCTAAAAGAATTTGAAGAGAAGAGACTACGAAGGTTGAAATGCTTGACTGGGTATCCAGCACCAGGAAGATCTTTTACTGCAGAGTATGCACTGCTCCTTTTCCAGACAAGTTCATCCCAATGTGGAAACATAAATAATGCACAAATAAGAACAGGGACAGGTGACAAAGACTGTGTTGGATCTGCAGCTCTACCAAGGTACTTGAGCAAGGGCTTGATCTTTGCACATTTCACATTTTAGCTCCCGCAAAGCTGCCTGTCACACTCTGTTGCTGCAGGAGCTATTGCAAACGCTGCTGACAGAGTGATGCCATTTGGCAGAGCTGTCGTCCTCGCGTCGGGGCTGTGGGGACATGGAGGACAGGGGTGGCTCTAGGTGCTCTGTCCATCTCTGGGAGCTCCGTGCACAGACCACAAAGATTGAGGAGCACCTTAACTCTACCCCAGCGGGGCTTTTCTAAAGCAGTAAATATCATCCTGGGACACTTGAAATAAAGGCTATAATGATATAAAACACCGTGCAAAGGCAGAGGTGTCTGGTGCCAAAATGTTACAGTCAACTACCGATTACAGGAGCAACCTCTGAAGCTAGGACAGAGCTGAGCAGAATCAACAGGGACACAGGGCAGCATCCTGGAGGAGCAGCTGACACCAGACACAAACTCTCCCAAAGACATTCCCAAAAGGAATCCATATGTTTCCTACATGTTTCCCACAATGAAAAGAGTAAGGAAATATTGCTGGACTGGATGCTGGGTGGGTTTGCAGCTGCGTTTCATTACTGAGAACAGGATGGGTCTTGGAATACGGTACCTCATCCTTTGGGGTCTTCCTGATGCCCTCAGTGGTTGTTGGATTAAAAGAGACAGCCCTAAGTTTGTAGAGGGTCAACTAAATGCTAACTGTGAGTAGATTATTTCCACGTTCACACACAATTTTTACCCACACTGTACAGAAAGCTCTGGCAGGAGCCCTTCATTTTCCATGAGCAAAAAGAAGGAAGCTGGAAGTCTGCGAGGGTAGAAGACTGACACAAATTCAACCAGCAGAGTGAGAGTGTGAACTCCTCCTGCATGAA
Organism: Crypturellus tataupa; assembly: GCA_034781795.1. Classification (NCBI taxonomy): domain Eukaryota; kingdom Metazoa; phylum Chordata; class Aves; order Tinamiformes; family Tinamidae; genus Crypturellus; species Crypturellus tataupa. Next base: position 1,685,544 of record JAWLRI010000863.1, on the reverse strand, counting down.
GCTGGCAACAAAAAGCCAACTAAAATTCCCTTTCTCTATTTCCACTTCACTCCTTAGAGTTTAGTTTTGCTCCAGTACTGAGATTGGAAAGTGGATCCACTTAAACTGTGTTTTGATTAGCATTTTGTGCTCGCTCCAGCCCAGTGATGT
>JAWLRI010000863.1:1670039-1685294 GCA_034781795.1 Crypturellus tataupa | reverse complement strand
ACTAAATGCTAACTGTGAGTAGATTATTTCCACGTTCACACACAATTTTTACCCACACTGTACAGAAAGCTCTGGCAAGAGCCCCTCATTTTCCATGAGCAAAAAGAAGGAAGCTGGAAGTCTGCGAGGGTAAAAGACTGACACAAATTCAACCGGCAGAGTGAGAGTGTGAACTCCTCCTGCATGAGGCTGGCAACAAGAAGCCAGCTAAAATTTCCTTTCTCTATTTCCACTTCACTCCTTAGAGTTTAGTTTTGCTCTAGTACTGAGATTGGAAAGTGGATCCACTTAAACTGTGTTTTGATTAGCATTTTGTGCTCGCTCCAGCCCAGTGATGTGTTCCTGGTAACCAGACTCCTCTCCTTAGATCCATGAACATCAAGGAGAGTCAGTGTAGATTAAGATATTAAGAATAATTATCATGTAACGTTTTAAAGCCTGTGTGCAGTCCCACAGTGATGAACCATAATGGGAATGCAGAACAGCTAATGATCTTGAGAAGTTAAGTTAATCACACACTCTGCAGGAGTTATCAGATACAGAACAGATGGAAATAAATTGCATAGAGATGAAAAAAAATCTATCATATCGCCATGGCAAAAACATTCTAGCAGCTTTCCCATTCATAAATCTCCCCTCGTGGAGAAATCATTAGTTCATAAGAAACAACATCTGATGCAGAACAACTTAAATGCATCTCTCGCTCGTGATGGGATTTGTGGAGATATCAGAGCACTGAGTAATGGCAGCATTCCCGAGCTTGACTGGATACCTGATGAGATCATTTAACATCATTTCTGTGCACGGTTTTAAACCCGTGCTAAAGTATTTTCATATTTATCACAGGTAATAGCAAAAAGGTATGATTCATACATAAGTGTTTTATATAAGTCTTATTATACCTAATTGTACACAGTGGTAATAACGGAGCATCCAGCTCTCCAGGGACCTCCAAGCTCCCTATTACCTTGCTAAATATCATAAAATCTTCTTCAGTATCACTGTTCACAGGAAAAATCTTCTTCCTCTCTTCATCTTTGGGATGCTGGTGTCAAAGCTGAATGGCTCTTCTGGTCCAGTTCCCAAAGAAAGGGACAGAATTATGAAATCTGCAGAGAACTTGGCAAATGTGAAGGTGCAAGAAGTATCTGGCTTTAAGATTTGAGACAGATTTGTTGCAAAATGCCTTGTTTTACATTATGGATGTTCATCTTTATCAGTAAAAGTGATTTTTTTGCCAAAGGGATACTGTCCATCACCTATCACAATGTATTTCATTTTTTCCAAGTCTGCTGCTTGTCAACCATATATATAATGTAAGCAATGTTCATATAATACTTAATACTCCTGACACGAGTAATTTAATTCTAATCCAAATTTTGCTGTCTGGAAATATTTAATTTGTATTTATCCTTGCTGCTTTCTTCTTTCTCACAAGACATTGCAAAAGCAGTTGGATCTTGTGGGGTGGGTATGTGTCCAAACAGCCTCCGTGGCTTAGTGCTTGCCCTGGTGCTGGCTAATTTTGCTCTTTTTAGGGTATCTAATGATGTCCTTGTGAAAATCCAAGAAAAATCATGCTGCTTCCTACTCTGCTGGACGCAACTGAGAGCTTTCAGCACAACCGACCCTCCTGCTCCTGCCAGGTGGGTTTTGCTACCTTGGGCTGATCCCAAAGTGGCAGCCAGAGCAGCCTTGAAAGTGCAGACTATGTGTCCAGCTTAGCAGGGTATCCCCATGTAAATAAATCACAGCAGGTGATTTTGTAACTCAAAGCCAGGATCCCTGCTTCTCTAAAACCTATGTGATATTCCCTAATTCTTCAGTTCATGCTCAATGAATAAGACCATCACGCTTGGATGTTTTCTCCCGAGGCAAATCAAAGAATAATCAAACTCCGGTGACAGTCAATTATCTCTCAACTTTTCTTGTTCTGTCTTTAGGTAACACTGAGTCATTTCAGCCCTAATTTGTAGGGATGGTTTTTGCCTACACGTATATTAAAACACTTAAAGGGACCAACATAGATGAGAATTTCTAGTCTGTGTTTCAGAAATAAACAAAGCAAAAGGCACAAAACCATCAGCATGGAACTATATAAAACACAGATTTCTAAATACTAAGACCAATAAGCAGTTAAATGAAGTGATGCTTGATATATGCAGCATGTGCTTTAAGAGAGAGCTAATAAAAAAAAAAGGAAACAATACATCCTTCTCCCATCGAAACACATTGGATCTGATTCTGTTTTTTTGCATGTGTTTTGGGAGGAGATGGAAGATTCCTGTAGAAAAGGCCAAGGGGTGAAATACCTATTCCTATACTTGTCTGAGAGACAAGTGAGAACATTGCAAAGATGCTTTGTGTGTTAAATTATGTCTCAGAATCAAATATTCCGAAGCTATTTGTAGTAGCTCACATATGCTGAGAAGTTACATTAATATAGCTGGTAAAATAACAGCTTGTCTGCTTAGAATAATTAGTAGTTGACAAATGGGTTGAATTTTAAATCCACGAGGAGCTCTGGTTAGCACCAATAAACTTTGATTAAGGTAGCAATTAAAATCTTGCAATGTCTCCGGGGGTCTAAATAAAGCTGGAGTTTGGAATATTTCTCAATTTACTAAGAAAATACCCTAGTTGCTCCCCAACTTTCATTATCAGGCCATGGCAATGCAGATATTTTGTCTTTATTCTTTTAGGTTAATACAAGCTAATTTGGATATGAAGTAGCCCCAGAGCCAGGCAAGAAGACCAGCACCTAGTCAGGGTTAACAGCTTAATACTTAAAAAAAAAAACAGTTCCTGGTACAGGAGTGATGCTTAGCAAGGTGGATTTAGCATTTCTGTAAGGGGAAACTTCCAATCTAGCTGTTACTAGTGCAGGTAGTAGTATTGTATGTAGTGCAGGTATGTATTTAAGCTACAAAAGACACATTTCCCCAGTATAGCTGCCAGCTTTTCCCATGAAACTTCCCAGGAGAAAGTGGTTTTCCGCCTAAGAAATTAAACCCTTCCTGGAGATGAGAGAGCTGTGGTGCTTGTGGAAGGAAAGTTGACCAGAATAAGGGATACGAGTGTTAAGGAAGGCAAAGGACAAGGAGGGAAACAAATTAAGCTCCACTGTGGCTTTGGGGAGAGGCAGCTGTAAAAGGCTGCAGAGCTGGAGGTGGTTTTAACCGTGCTTGAGGGACTGCAGTGATTCTGGACAGCTTCTGCAGCCAGCGGCAGCACAGGCTAGAAGTAATCTTCATGTTTCTGCTCAGCTCGATCAGAAATATTGTCCACAGACAGAAAATACACAGAAAATCCATGCAAGTGTTGCTGGTTGCATTGCTAAACAACAAGCATGTGCAATAAAATCAGTTACACAGATTGTGGATATAATCATAGCACCAAGTAACTCCAGACTTTTGCTAGAGGATGTTAATGCTGTTAAGACCTTCTTGAAGTCCCTAATCCCATGGTAGTCTTTCCCAGGAGGTTTTACCTCTCCCTTCTCTCAACAGGCTGTGAAGAGACCTCCAGCTCTCCTTGCAGATGCTCTGCTGCTTTGGAAATGCAGCCGACCTGCCCAAAGCAAACAAGGTCGAGCAGCACCGAGTGTGTGTGCGCGTCTCCTGAATCTCTCCTGCAGCTCTGAGAGACCCCACTACACGTCTCTTAATCAGCATAACTGGATTTACCATCAAAAAAACCTGTCTTCCAGGTAGTACCTTGGAGGAAGACTAAATTATCCCCCGTGCTCTGCTAGAACAGTGTGACTGGGGCCAATTCAGGCACACAGTTTTGTTTATAGAGCTGCTTGACTCATTCGGGGCCATGGGATTGCTCAGGAAGGTCTCTGGGATTTTATGATCTTGTCAAACATGAGAAAGTTTCAGTTATCTCTCCTCAGTTTTCTATTTTTGAATAAAGTGAATTGCATTTCAATGAGCACTTATTTTATGGTGCCAAATCCTTTTGCTTTGTCACTCTGTTACTCTGGGTAAGGCATAAATATAACATCAAACAAGATTTCTCTTTCTTCCTTTATCACACACTAACTGGGCGTCCTCAATTAATTGCATTTCCTCCCCCAGCACCTAAACTGAATGCCAGGGGGATGCAAACAGGAACATTTGTGAATATTGGTATGGATTGGGAGAGACGTGGTCCTAGAGCATTCCCAGTGGGAATGCAAGTGGATCAGTAAGGCTGATCGTCTGTCTTTAATCATCAGACGTGTTATAATACTGCCATGTTACAGTCAATTTTTTCGAGTCTGTTCCTGCTTTGCAAGCAACTGAAACAAGACATTTTGCTCTGAAGTATTTCCAGTAGCCACCAGGGGAAAAACAGAGCAGCAAGAAATTTACTGGTTTGCAAATCTTCATGTTCATATCCAGGTACGGTTCACATAGGAAAACCAAGGAGGTTTCTTGGAATTGGTGTCCCCTTCTCCCCACAGGCCTTGACCTACGGGATGTACCTGATCTGCTGATTGCTTCTCCCTTAAACTCCAACAACCTGACGAGTGCGTTTTTCTGGTCCTTGATTATTATCTTTAATTTACAACGTGTGGCTCAGATCTCCTGAGGCCTGAAGAAAGCCTGAGATGATGAAATGAAGGGGTTATTTCCCCTTGATCCTGCAGAATCAGCCCCTCTTTTCAGTCCTGCTTTGAAAATCATTTTTACTTCCACAGATGTGAGTGGAAATGGTAGTTTCTCTGCAGCTTGGCTTGTTCCTTCAGTACATTTACAGAGCCCACCCTTTGCAACCAGGGAGTTAAAGACATTTACAGCAAGAGAGAGATGGAGCTGAGGATGGAAATCACAGGAGGAGGAATGGAAAGAGAGATCTGTCCAGAGGACAGAAAAAACTATCAGTTCAGGGAGGGTATCACCTTCCTTTGTTGAGTTGTAAGAGTGAAAAGCGAATGGCTCACATAATGCAGAAAGGGAGCAAAAAATGACAGCTTGAGAGCTGGCAATGCTCAGAACCGTATTTTCCAAAGGCTTGAGAACTGGGCACAATTGTGCATTTACATTTTAATGAGTAATTCCCTTGCCTGAAATGTTGAGACACGTTGCTCTTCATGCAAAATACATGCACAGGTTGACCTGGCCTGGAACCAGAGCCCCAGCACAGCACGGGAGACCCATGAGGATGGCACTGACGAGATTTGCTCAATATTGCAGTCATTTGGATACAGAAAACATAGAAAACACCAGCAACTCCAAGATGGTCGTGGTGGAGCCCACCTAAAGCCCATGGTGCTCACAAGTAGCTGAGTTGAAGCTGTCTTAGATGGGTCTACCCATCTTTAACAGACACTTTGGGCTACTCTGGAGGCTTCACCTTCCATCTGAACACATCACAAAAAAGGGCAACTATAGGCTCTACTGGAGAAATTGGGGTGATTATTCATGCACAACCTCCAGACAACTTTTTAAAGGGTATTTGATATTTTCATAGTAATACTGTGCACACTACTGCTCTTACTGTAGAATTACAGGGGTCAATTTTGGGGGGTCCATCTTTGGAGAAAAGTCATTTTTCCTGGGAGAGGAGACCAAGAGCTGCTGTAGAGTGGCCTGGTGTCTCTCAGTGAATCTCATGGTTTCTGGGTGTTGAACCTGCTGCATCTCAAAATCCCGAGGGTAAATCAGCAAGTCAATACACATATAGCAGGGGGATTATAGAGCAGAGTGTGGAAGTGCTTGTTGGCTAAAGATGGGAGCAGAGGAAGGGGTTAGATCCAGACTAGTGGAGAAGAGTGCGCCCAAAGAAGTCATGTCCCTTCAGGGGTGAAAATGTCCCTGTTGGTTAAGTAAAATTCCCTGTGCTGAACAGGTCAGATCCCAAGGATCCCAAGCATTCAGATCTGCAGCTCTGAGGGGTAAGAGATGGAAGGAGTGAGGGGAGGCCACTGTGACCCCAAATCCGCAGAGATGCAGGATGGACGATCCTTTGGAAAACAAACCCGAGGCAAAACGCATCCAGAAGGACATAGCTCTACTGCAAACAACAGAGACGAGTCCTTAGCCTGATTGCCTCCCTACTTCGCAAAATCGATTTTTTTTTTTTAATAAGGTGCAAAATGAACATGTAGAACTAAATGCCACAGGATAAGGCTGCAAATGAAGCTAATAGGACAAATGTCAGCTTTGTTCCTGCTACCACTACTGAGAATTCATTACTGAACGCCGTCTTTATGTAACCTCCTTTGCTGGAAGGCACAATCCAGGCACTAAGTGACTGTCATGAGGAAGATGTTTTCTCTGTGGGGAGGTTTCTTTTCCGTTATAAATTTCTGTGGACCTTACCCCAAAGCATCTGGCTGCAGCCACTGTTTGAGACTGGTCTAATAGTCTAATAGAGGAGGCAATTGGGAGGTGTTGGGCTCAGTGAACTCACTGAATTGTGTACAGGAGCTCTGTCTGCCTCCAAAGCTGCTATTCCTTAAATTAAGATTATGATTGCAGGTTTAAAAAAATCTCTAAGCATTTTGCCATGGTAGTTCAACCTCCTGTATAGCAATTTTCAGACTGCTAATGGTAGGGTTGTTTTTTCAGATTTACCTTTCTCAAAATTGTAAGGGTCCACAGAGGAATGGTTAAGAAAGCTGGACCATGAGAACAGAAATCAGCATAAAACACCTGATTTTTGCAATATAAGAAGCAAAAGCAGATACCCAGCAACTCTTGGTCCTGTTTAGAGATCTGAGCGTTACCAAAGGTAACATCATCACTTACCTGCAGAAATCCTGCAGCTGATGTTACCGGTGCTCGCTGACACCAACCTTTGCTGTGCATTAACAAAAATCATTTTCTTTTTAAGCACAAACTGTGGAAAAAAATGCAGCATTTATCCCTACGAAGAGAAAAGCTTCCTTGACACAAGAAGGGAGTCAGTCTCAGGTAGGAACCATTCCTTCAAAAATGGTTATGGAGACAGGATCTCCTTGGAGGAGATAGGGTGATTTAGCAAGATGAAATAATGCCATGAATGCAACCAGGATTTCCCTGTTAATTACCTAGCTAGTTAATTACGGGGCCATTTTTTTTTTTATTAAAATTAATTCTCATCTTTGTAAAATACATAGCTGAAGAGCGGGATAGTACAGAAGTGTTTATTATTGACGCCCAAAGATGCTAATTTCCCAGTGTTATGACTTGCAATCAAGATTAATTTTCTCTGACTTATCCTACAAAGGAAAGACTTTACACCGGTTTTGACATTTAAATTACCTTTGATTTGCAAGTCCAATATTGTTATAAATATTCATAGCCAAGAATTGAGTATTTAGTCTGTTTTTTTAATTTTTAATTCATTACTACAAACTGGTTTCAGAACAAGCAAGAAAAATGAGTGTCTTTTATTTACTGCCTTTGCAACCCCAGCTATGGGCCAATACATCACATTTCTGCTTAATGCTGCTATAGAACAGCTCATATGCTAAAAATCTGCCCTGAATGCCACTTACGTGGGTGTAAAACCAAGCTTGGCATGGAGAGATGTCCAGGCGTTTGTGAAGAGGAGCCTTTTAAAGTGTCCTGCATGTCCATCTCAATAAGGGGCAAATTGGCTTTCTAATGAGACATTCTCCTCATTTCAGTGACCGACGTCTTCTTCAAATTTCTTGTGTCTGATAGCTTTCAAATGCAATTAATTTCTCTTGCTTTTTTTTTCTCTCTCCAACAACAAGGGAAGGATGAGAACCCAGCAGTATGGTTATTCAGTTTTCCAAAATATTTCTGTATGCAAAAGGCTATAAAATACCAATATTCACAGTAACCCCTTCCACTCTTAACCAAGGAATATATTACAAGCTACTTCTGAGATTAGCAAGTGCCAATGTTTTAACTAACACACGTGGAACATGACAAATACTGCTTTTATGGCATGCGAAAATCTTCCCCAAATTTTCCCTCCCAAATATGTATCTCTTCTGCTGACAGAGACCCAGTCTTCCCATGTTAGCATCCTTGCATTGTAAGGACTAAACTGGCTTTCAGATTTGTTAATATCTTAATGGGCAAGTTACACTCAAAGCAGCTATCCAATATTTAAAACTAAGGTGTCTTCTCCTGCTCTACATCAAAAATGGACATGTTTGCCTAGGAACGTGCCAAGTTCTTTGTTTGTTTGCTGGCGTGTTTTACAGTTCCGTTACTTATTTTAGTAAAAGCTATTTTCTCTGCCTATGAAATCGTGTCTCACGGTGGTTTACAAAAGCACTTCTACTATAATTTACCTAGCACATTTGAAAATAAATTGTTTACAATGCAGCCCAGGACTGCTAGAGGAGTGAGCTATTCAGCTTGGGTCTGAGTCTGGCCTTAAAAATTTAAAAAGGGAAAAGTTCTGGAAGTGTGAAGAGGTGTAGAAAAATATCTGGAATTCCAAATTGTAATCTGGCAAAAGTACTGAAAATTTAATTATTTGATAGGGTGATATACCCTTCAATTTGCACCTGAGACTCCTCTGTCAAGTCCAGCTTGGGTTCTAGGTCACCCAAATTGCCTGATTTGCTCTGAATTCATGCTTGCATTCAGCTGAACTTCAAGATCAGCACAATTTACAAGGGTAGAAGCTTTAATGCTCCCAAACACCTAAAAGAGGTGTAGCTGGACTTCTACTGGCTTAATACAGATGAACAGAGCCACTGAGAGAAGAATATGACATACAGAGAAAGTCCAAGATTGGCATCAAACATAAACTGAGACTTAGAGGAACAAATCAATTCTACAATGAGGTTGTGTAGACACAGGCCAGTCATTTCAAGAGAAATCTGCTCTAGATTTCCAGAAATCTGCCGCTAGACCTGTTGATGCTCTAATTGAATGTCAAGGCAGTTAATTTAAGCCCTTTCTAATTCACCCTCTATGAAGGATCAGTCGCAAGAAGGATCAGTCATGAGCACTGAAGTTGAAGATGAAGCTCTTTAGCTCTACATTGTTTTGAGACACTCTATTTGGGGCCACAACGGGTAGAGAAGACCTGTCAGAAATCCAATTCCATCTGCTCTCCCTAAGAACTCATGTCAATGTGGGAAGAGATGTTCCTGTGTCAGTCTAGGAGGAGAAAATATGACAATAGTCTTATACTTTTTGATTTCTGATTTGGTAAAAAATGAGTCCTTTAAGTGACAAGTTCTCATAAATAATTTCATCTAATGGAAGACACTCTGGTAATTGCAGTATTATAATTTTGGTCCATAAAGTGCAGAGAATTCTCATTAGCTCTCAGTGTTCAGGCGCTGTAATGAATTTTCATATAGAGAGAATAACATAAAAAGTGTTGAAAAGGAAGAAGTAAGCTGAATTTATTCAGCCTTATCTGGATAAAGACATTATATGATTCTTTAAGCAAAATGGCCCATTACCTCCTGAGTACCAGAAACTAGTTGTTATGCCCATTTTACAGGTAAATAAACTGAGGCAGAAAAAAAACAGATCTAATCTAATTCCCTCATTGCAAACATTTTCACCCTGATTTTTATCCATTTTTTGCAAAGTTTATTTCTGAATGAAGCCTCATGAGACACTGGGAAGTCTGACTTTCCATACCTCAGTCTAACGCCTGGGTAGTATTGCTTTTACTAGAGGCAATAATACCATCCACAGGGATTTGAAATGCCAGCCTGACAGGCTGAGTACACAGATATTACAAATGAATAAAACCCATTTTAGATTTCAGGGAAAAAAAATGCCATTTCACTGATGCAGTTAGAATTTGGCCCTCCATCAATATTCGTGATTGTTTAAAGGAATTAGCAGTAGCTCGGAAAAGTTGATTCTTCTAATTGCCATATGTTTCTAACTGAAACTAAATCATGGAAATTAAAACATCAATGTCCTCATTTATTCTCCTGGCAGGGAAAGTGCTGAAGGAAGAGGAGGAATATTAAATTGGGGAGCGCAAGAATGAAGACGAGGGTTTATCATGGATTGCACGGATCTCTGATGAAGCAGTTGGTCATAATGTCTTGGCCAAGTGTGACTTGGCAAGGTGGCACCACAAGTAAAGCCAAAGTGGCAAATTTCCTTTCTGAATCACTATCATCTTTAATAAGCTTCAAAAATCAGTGTAGGCAAGAAAATAAATGCTGGTGCCTTCATGTCCGATGGACTTAAACAGAGCTGGCTTGGGACTCTGTAGGTAATCTGGTGGGAATGGAAAGCACTGATGTGAGTCACTCCTTCCATTTAGTTTGCATTCAATTACAGGCTCGGGAGGCCTTGTTTGATTTTGTTTAAGGCAGAAATTAAACGTTTTCAAGGCTCATCTCCCTGCTGGGCCAGTGTTTACAATCAACACATGAGTGATAGTGTCAGAGAAGAGGACAACAGCACAAGAGAGGCAGATCTCAGCCAGCCCAGGGAATTTGTTGTGTTATTTCTGCTGAGAATGTCTCTCTGTGGGGATTTTTGGCCATGCCACCTCCTTGCTTACACAGACAAAGCGTTGCCTTTGGGTCACCTCAACACAGACATCTCCACGTAAAGGTGCATTTCAGCTTCTTATCTTGTTGCCTGCCTTGAACATCTGAATCTTACAATATTTGCTGCTAGTTGTGGTGATTTTTCTCTGGTCAGATCAAGATCCTTTTATTTCTTTCATTTTTGTTTGTTCTTATAAGAACTTTCCATCCGCAGTCCCCAAAACACTGTAATTCTCCTTTGCTGGCACCCAGCCTACCTCTGAAAATATCTCTCTTGTCTGTTCCTTACAGCACTTAATCATTTTACCTTGTATTTCCTGCACTTCTTAACTCAGAAAGTAGAGCCACCTCTACAAGCTTATGCCAGCACTGACCACTTTGACATCTGGTCCTCAGTTTCCATAAGAAAACTCTGACATTTTCTATTTTCTTCTGTCAAGAAGTGCCAGATCCCCCAGATCCTTGCACAGGGCATCCACATCCCTTTGCAGCTGCACGCGTGCAAGTGGCAAAGGCTGCCAGCTTTGCAACAGTTCTTGCAGTGCAATTTTGAAACCATTTTCTCCTGTTGTATGGAAAAAAAAAAAAGGCTTTTCTGTTTAAATGGAAAAAAGGAAAAAATTTAATTCTGAAGGTAGAGCTCAAATCTCAATGGAACGCATCAAAATGTTTCCAGGTCTATATGGGGTTTGTCAAAAAGATATTCAGGAGTTGTGCTCTCTGCACAGCTGTTGGCGGGAGTAGGGCTTGTGCAGGAGAAAAAGGGCTTTGTCTGATGTTTAATGACACAGCCAAAGTCTCCACGCAACTTTGGAAGCAAAATAAAGAGCGCAAAGCAAATGCAAAGAGGGGAGAGGCACCACTGACTTGAGTGCTATTTGGATTATTCTATTTAGACCCTGCTAGAGAGCCTATTAAATACTCTTCCTCCAGGATCTGTCTGGCACGGACAAGGGAAAACTTTTGATCTTTAGCAACGGTGGAGCACGAGGAGGCTTAAAAAGAGACGTACCAGAAGACGGATAGTTTAAACAGAGTGAATCAAGAGAGAAAGCCAAGAAGACTACGCCTAACTTTTCGAGGATAATTTATGCCTGTGTTTACTTAATTATTATTCATTAATTAACATGTTTTTAAAAAGTAGGACCCGACTCACTGTCTGGGATGGCTGAAACCATCCCAGAGAGGCTTTGGCTCAGCAGAAAGCTGTGTGAGAAACATGACTGGAAGGATCCATCTGAGAATATAAGAGCCTTGTGCATTTAGGGATATATGGCATAAAAACAGTACAGGGATTGAGACTTGGAAAGACAAGATGTAAAAAAGGGCTGAAAAATGTTTTTAACCTATGAGGAGCTATTAAATATTGAAGCAGTCGCAATCATCGCACTTAATCGAAAGAACGAATCTTGTGCCCCTTGGACCCTGCGCTGCTGTTATTGCTGCCTGCAAGTAGCTCTTGCTGCAGAAATTGCCTGTTTTAGGCCTCCTCCTGGAGAATGGAGCCTTTTCCAATGCAGATTGTAGCCCCAAAACTCTCTAAATTCTGGAGATTCCTGCTCCAAACCCGAGCAAAGCCAACAAGGTGAAGGCTGATGTAAAAGGATCATGAGTTGCAAGCTGGAGTGCACAGTATTTTGCTCTCGCTTACGTATTCTGAAATTAGAGATAGCTTATCTGCTGCGAAGAACGGTGAATTTCACGAAAACTGAATTTTTGGAAGGAAACCAGAAGCTGCTTGTGGATTCGTGCTAGAATTCAATAAACAGTATCAGCAAAAAAAAGGGGGGAAAACGTTGAACTATTTCAGTGTTTTCAAACAAACATTTTTCTTCTGTCTGGAAGCGCTAGCACATTTCATTTCAACATATTTAAATGAAAAATCACGGTGAACTTCTGTTTTATTTCAGAATTGTCCTAAGCTAAAAAGGAGAAAGCAAAAAGATGGATTATAAGCCAAAAAGGAAGCAGTGTTTCACCTCAGCTCAAAGTAAATGTTTTATTTGCAAACAAAGCACAAATAAAGTGCTGTAGGTCCACCCCGAGTTAATCACTTTGGTTTATTTCATCTCTGATAATTTACTCAATTCTTTTTTTTTTTTCTCAATTTGGTCCAAACACATTTTCTTGCCTTTTAAAGTGGATGAAACTGCAAAACCCCTTGATCTCCCCAAGGGAAGGAGAAACATCTCCAATAGAAACAGCAGACGAAGGAGATATAGCAGCTCCAGCCCGTAAGCATCAGCACCAGGAATGCAGCTCTAGCCCAGACCCTTCACTTGCTCATCCTCTTGTGCAACCTAATTCTCTACAGCAAAAGTCCTACCCTGGGTTCCAGTTTGGGGCTTTTAGGAGACATTTCAGCTGCAACAAGCACAGAATAAGAATTAGAGCAACTGGAGAGATCAGCCCCTCCAAAGAGCAGCACGGAGACAGCAAAAGCATCGAGTGAAAACCAGCCCTGGGATGAACCCTGCTGTGCCCCAGGGCTATTTCTCTGCTCTGTAGCACGGTTCTACGGTGCCATTTCGGGAGAATTAGCCAGAAACAGCTCCAGAATCACATCCTTGCGAGTGACAGCCGGCTCCGTGGCAATGACAGCTTTAAAGACAATTATGACAGACGGTTGTCTGATAAGAAGAGGATTTTATTCATGAAATGAATGATACTGATGAAGCACAAGGACATTTTAGCTGTAGTGCCTGGTTTTTCAGCCAAGTCCCTCTTGCTGGTGGGCAATCCTACCCATATTACCCCGACTAATCAGCTCTGAGCTGTTCATATTCACGGCCAATGCTTTTTGGTTAATGTCCCATCAAAACCCATGAGATCAGGCTGACATCCACACGTGCACAAATACAGTCCCATCTTTGGGCACAAAGCCCAGTACCAGATTTAAGAACTTCATTTGACATTGCAGGTAGATATTGCTGCCTTTAATAGCCCCACATATCCGTCCCCATCTATAGTTTGAAGTCTTCCTTCCTCCTGTGCCATGGAGAGTAAACTACTCACTTGGATCTTCTCCCAGATCCTGCCTCTTCCCAAGCTCCCAATATCAGACAAAAATCAAGATTTCTCCAAATCAGCTAACCTAACCATGGCATCAACACCCCAAGGCTCACACAACCCCTTCGAGTCGCTAGTGCCAGTGGTTTTTCCATCAGACCTCATACTTTGTCCAACAATTTCCTATCTCCTTTTGGCTAGTGCAGGGACTGCTGCTCATTCATTTAGATGGTGAAAGCACAGAAAATTTTGGAAAGAATGACAAAAAATCTGCTAACATTTTCCATTTCCCTCAAATCCTGCCTCATTTGCTCTTCTTAAAGACACAGAATTGTTGACAATATGATTATTTTTCTGTGCCGGGAGTGGTAAAGCAGATTGTGCGAGACACGGAGGGAAGGGAGCCGACTTCTCTCATAAATAAGTCAATGTGTTACTCCTGCTAGACTGCAAGCGGAGTGACAGCTCTTGCAGCCGCTGATGCTCTACTTCCCTGCGACCTCCAGTAAACCTAAAATTTGCTAAAAATACCCTACGCAAGCACACGTGCTCCAGGGCTGCCAAAACACCTGAGCAAGAGGGAGATTTTAAACGCTCAGACCTGGTCCCCTCCTCAAAACGCAGCCGCTGGCCCCATCGGACGCCGCTGCTCTTGTCCCGGTGCCAGGTTTTCTCCCGAATATCTCCACTGCCTCCGGCGGATGCGCTCGATGTGCTGGGAAGAGCGACAGAGCCCAAGGCTGCTCCGGCTCCCCAAGGCGGCTCCGGATGAGGAGTTCCCGCCGGCCACGTTCGGAGCGATCCGCAGAGCAGGACGGGAAAGCCGGGTGGCCGGGATGCTTGGATGCCAGCCCGTCTTTCCATGGGAATTGGCATTTCCACGTATCGCCTCCTTGCAGGGCAGCTGGGTACCGGCCAGGCTGCATTTCTTATGGATGAGATTATCCCGGATTACTGTTTAACAGGGCCGCGTGCTCACGGGTGCTGCTCTCGCTCCTCTCCCTTTGCCACAGCCCATGGAAGGGACACGCGTTCGGCAGGGACAAAGCGCAATGGAAGTAGAAGGTGATGGGACGTGGATGTTGTTTCCATCTCCAATGGGATTAGATTCCAAAGTGGAACTTTGTTTGGAGATGTTAGTGCCCTCTTGTTCCCAAATATATCTCACAGCAGCAAGGAAGGGCACATCCTCCTTCCATGGGAGCCCAATGGCACAAGCAAAACCAGGGCCATCAAGGCTTTTTTCTCCCTTTTTCCTCTTTTTTTAGCAATTTGATGTCTCAGATACATACAGGAAGAGAGAGCACTAATGCGGTGACAGTGATTAATGCTTATCTTTACCCAAACAGAGCCTAAATTACCAATCAGCTGATGTCTCTCTCTGTCCCCATCTTCTCCTTCCTTTTTTAAAATGCAAACTAATATGAATGAAACAATAATGTTTTAATTAAATGGAAATGGAAAAGCTACAGGAGAATGATATTGTTCCAGCAGGCTGATGTTCCCAAGCCACATGTAATTACTTTGACAGATAACACACTAAAGGGAGACTTAAACAGCACAGTTTCCATAACACTTTTTGGACCATTCCATGTCATTTCTCACTTACAGTGATAGAGAACAGGAACAGTTAGTTTAGGAAATGACTTTCCTTCCCTTGTAGCAAGGACAGTCTTTGGAGTTGCAGATCCAGGCCACACTCTTACCCTATTGATGTTATCTATTAAAAGATGAAGAGAAGGGAAGGGAAGGGAAGGGAAGGGAAGGGAAGGGACGGGAAGGGAAGGGAAGGGACGGGAAGGGAAGGGAAGGGA
>JAWLRI010000863.1:1650915-1669939 GCA_034781795.1 Crypturellus tataupa | reverse complement strand
AAGGAAAGGAAAGGAAAGGAAAGGAAAACAAGCTCCAAAGGTCTAATGCAGAAATGGTTCACAAAATTTTGCATGAAGAGGAGAGGTAGGACCTGAGTGCTGATGTAAATTGGGGTGTGTAGGGACTCAGCCTGACAAGGAGCCACGATAAATAAATATATAAATATATATATATATAAAATATATATATTATAAATATATAAATAAAACAAGGAAGAGTGGAAGCAAAGTGATGCATGAGGTTTTCTGTAAGTTTGAGGAGATGCTTTAACTAAAAATGGTAATGAAAGATGCTTGAGGTCTATCGGAGCGGTGCTTGCACCTGGAAGATGTTGCAAAGCAAACAGTGAGTATCTGGTAGGGTCCAGGGCTCCATGTCCTTGTCCCCAGGGCCACCCATGGCCCCACGTTGGGATGAAGCGATGTCCAGGCTTGTGGCATGTGGAGCCTGCTGGGATGTTGCCTGTTGCCAACACCGAAAGTGTCACGGGAATCAGCCCAGCGCTCAGCTTAAAATGCAGAACAATTTGCCTGGATCGTGGTTAAAGCACAAGCGCTCTCGTCTCGAAAAGGAAATTCACTGACTCCTTCTGGAGCCAAAAGCAGGGAAAAACGTTATGTAATTCATGCCGTTGGAAAAATAAGCGTTTCAAAGTTATCTAAACAGCACTAATACGGGGGAAAGCTCTGCTTATTTTATCAGTCCATTTTTGCTATGGAATTGATAGCGGTGCTTCAGGCAAGTGGGTTTCATTTACCTTAAAACAGTTTAAAAGCTGCATTTCAGCAACCCAACAGCTGTGAGAGGCTGGGGAGCTGCTTTGTACCTATTTGCTGTTGCCGTTTTGGGGTCATGGGAGGTCCTAAAACCAGCCCAAATCTGCCAAGAGATGAGTGTTAAGCAGAAGGAAAAGCAGGAATTGCTTTGCAGGAAAGTCTTGGCCCCAGCTGCTTTTTCAGGGGAAACCAAAGCATATTTTGTCACTGGTTCCCTCTGCTTTTACAACCCAGTCAGTTTGGCGTAGCCAGATTTTGGTAAGCTGATGTTCAAGTTATTAATACAAAGAACCGAGCTGTTGCCACTTGCGTTTCTTGCCTCCCGGGGTAATAACTCTGCTTTTCTCAGCAGTCCTTGCAATTCATTCTCTGGAAACAAAAAGCCTGTCCCTGGAAACACGAAGCCTGTTTTCTCAGATATTGCTCATCTCCAGCAAAACTTTAATAGAATATCAAGCAGAGGGATGAAAACTCCATTGAACTGCTACTGTTGCAGCCTGGGAATTCATTCTTCAAGGCTTCTCCCATGCTGGGAGCTGTTAATAATTTTAAGGATGCTCCTTCTGACTGGATTTGTGCCCGTCAGCACAGCTCCAACTCCAGCGTGGGCTAAAGGTGGCCCTTGAGAATCCCTGGGATCTCCAAAGTGCAGCGGGTAGTAATGTGCCACCTCGGGAAAGGGGATATTTGCACCTATTGCTGAGCCTAGAACAGCACTTATGTGGCCAGTAAACACCCAGGCCAAGGAGAAATGGATAGGACTGAAAAAATGCAGGGAAATCTTATGCTAAACATGAAGCTATTGCTTTAGTGCAGCACACAGGAGTCCCAGAGAGGCCAGCAAATCCACGGCTGGAGAGGAATTAATGCTTAGAAAATGTTTCAGCTGGGCTTCAGTTTTGTAGCAACAGCACCTACAGGGCACAAATCAAAATAATCTCCTCCGCAATCGATACACATCCCTTTAAAAGCAAGCTGCTCCCGGGGGTCCTCGGCGAAGGCTTCAGCCTGCGGTGAAAACGCGCTCGGAAAATCGGGGCACTCGGCGGCAGGAGCAGGATGGATGTGAGGAAGTTGGTGCCTTTGCAGCCGTACGGCTCCTGTGCAGAGCTCCAGCCGCAGCGGTGGAGGCTGAGTAAATAGCTGCTTTAATAGAAAAGCGGTTTGTTTTGCAGGCACAAAGACCTCCTCTATCACTCCCCAGCACGAGCTGTATAAAACTCTCATTCCTTGCCCTGTCTCTGCCCTGGTCACTTGGCTTCTCCTTTTCACAGGCTGCCCGTGGGTTTTTTATTGCCTTTATTTTCTTTTCTTCCCTTTTTTTTTTCTTATTTTTTTAAATTTGAAACTGAGCAAATTACCTTTTTTTTTTTTTTTCCTTAATAGCTGGCGAGCATAACAAAGTTTTCCATCACTGCACGGTGAAGAAACCAATGACCTTTGAATTGGGGGAGAGAAGAACATTATTTGAACTTGTTTTCTGTGCAGGAACAAGACCTAAAAAGAGCAGAGCGGGCCCCAAGAGCACTTCAAAGCAATTTTCTCCAGGGCAATAATTAAGGGATGGAATTTAATGCAGGAATATGTGTTATGAGTTAACCTCCAGAGCATGCCCTGCAATTTGCCCTCTCTCGATCAGGTTTGATTGAAAATTAATCTAGATATGAGGCTGCTTTATTTTGCACTGTAATATCACTGTATGGATGGAGGTCTTTCCTGAGAAGTCTCCATTGATAAAAGGGAGAGAAAGGAAAGAAGGAAAAGGATGTAGCCAAGGTGAGTGATACAACATGAAATCCTGTTGGTAAAACCTTGG
Organism: Crypturellus tataupa; assembly: GCA_034781795.1. NCBI lineage: Eukaryota > Metazoa > Chordata > Aves > Tinamiformes > Tinamidae > Crypturellus > Crypturellus tataupa. The sequence continues at coordinate 1,667,346 of JAWLRI010000863.1, read as the reverse complement.
GAAGCAGCAGTGGGAAGCAGCAGGATTGGGAAGAGAACGATGTGCAGCCACAGGTCTGTATTTAGACCCTGGGCTTAGACACCTTGGTGCTGCTGCTGCCTTTTTGCGTTTTGTTATTATTCCCTCTCTGCCCTAGCCCTGTCCAAAGTCTCATTTATTTTGATAACAGTGATTTTGGGCTTTCACTGCAACCACCGCCTGGAGTCACGCTGTCAATGAGGGCCTCCTGCTCCAGCTTGGAGATGAACCGAGGGGGAAATATATCCATAATGGATGTTTTTCTTGTTGGAAAATTCTCCAAGCTTTTTTGCTGGATTGAGCTCGTTTAGCGCTGGCCTTGCTGGTCTGGGAGGTTTCTTTTGTTTTCTTTGATTTGCACAAAAATGACCCTGCAGCTGCCCAGTGCAGCCCCCCGGTGCTCTTGGATATTATCATCAGATGAAACTCCTTTCTCACCGCACAATGTGCTAAGGAATCAATGATAGTTGCTCTGGGATGGCTCCGGGATGCTCCATGGTGTTCCCAGTTACCCGCTGCTCTTAGGAGAAAAAGGGAGCCAAGTCCTCCCTTCCCCTGCAGAGCAATAGAAGCTTTTAGCAAGCAGCAAGTGCATCCACCTATTTGCAGCTGCTGCTCCTCTGATGAGCCCCATCTCCTCCATCTCCTCCGTGCTCAGAGGAAAAGAGCGTTTTAAGAGGGCACAACCATGCAATCCGGAGGCAGCAACGGCTTGGGCAGGAAATTCAGTTTTCCAGAAGGATGAGGAAGATAAAGAAGGGCCCAGAGTGAAGATAAGCTATTAATAAAGCTATTAATAAAGTTCTTATCGAGGTGCTGAGCCCGCGGCGTCGCACCTGCCGCATCCCTCCGTGACTATAAAAGGGAACAAAGCAGCGCCAGGGAATTGCAGGGCAGGAGAATATGTTCAGTGTCGTCTTAAACGCGGCGAGATTAATTCTCCTGACAGCTTGTTTAAAATGGAAGTGGGCTATATAATTAAAAGAAATCAAGCCCACGCAGATGGTATGTTCTGGGAGTAGCAGAGTTTACCTTTCGTGTTCCCTATTAAACATAACACTGGGAAGGGGCTGGGCTCAGGGCTGGCCCATTCCCTTGGTTATTCCTGCACAGCCCCGTGTGAAATTGCACCATTTTGGGCCTGTTTTGCACAAAATGGCAGTGTGAGAAGGAGCCTCCTCGACTCGAGGGCTCTCAGCACTCGCCTGCGAAGCACCAGGCACGAATGAGCACTGCGTAAATAGGAGCAATAGGGAAAGCCACGCTGTTAATCTTCATAATGTGCCTCTCGGTGGGGATTTCTCCTGAATGTTATTTGCATTAAATATGATACCAAGTGCCGGATACAGCGTTATAAATAAATTAAAGGCCATATTTAAGCCAAGCACTGTCCCACTGCTGACTGCAGCCTCGAATGCAGGAGCCGCTGGTGGTGCCCTGCATGGATTGGGACAGATATTCAGAGCACTCGAGAAAATTATAGTTGCAAATTCCTCTGCTAATAACCCAAGAAAATGATTTTGGGGGCAATTAAACCTCTCATTGGGGTCTAGGGTGTAAACCAAACTCTGGGGGCACCGGTTGTGTTGAGGACCCTGTTTTGGGGAGAGCGAATGTAGCTTTGGTGGAGGTGATGTTCAGCAAACACCTCAGAAGGGCTGTTATTTTCATTTGAAATATAAATATCTTATTTATAACAATATACCGGTCTTGTTCTTCCAGCAAAAATTAAAAAGCAAAAAAGCGTGTGCTAAAATAAACTGAGATGGATCCTGGGGGTGTTTTAGGTGAAGCGCTGAAGAAGGCTGCTCCTTGCCTCTGCGGAATTAGAAAACAAATCAGGGGAGAAACTTCTGATTACTGCAATTAAAATCCCTGCTTCACACTCTTTTTTTTTTCTGTTATGACTAAAGTCTTCAGAAGGGAAGAACTGCAGGGCTGCAAATAGTGGCAGACAACAAGGATCATCAGTGCAAGCAAAAGAGAAAGATTTGGGGGTGTTTGGGGTTTGCAAGGAGCTGCCAGGGGCTGGGTTTCCCCACTAGAACCATCCAGGGGGGGTCGGTGCTGGATTTCTCGCAGGATGGAAGTGAATCCTCCCTCGGCCCCGGGGAATGGGAGCAGGAACGTGTGGATGAGAGGACACGATCAATGCGATGTCACTCTGCATCGCCGGGCCCTGCTCACTGCCTCGCTAATCCACCCCTAAAGCAGCTTTCAGAGCCTTGTTTTTAGCCAACCTGCTGCAAAACTGCTATAAAACGAGGCCCTTCGCTTCCCTTACTCCCTCTCCTCACTCTATGGATTTTTTTTTGATCATGCTGGGCTGAGGAAATGCTTGCACCTGTCTTGCTGAGGGTAGGAGCAAAGCATATTCAGTCATAATAAAAATAAAATAAAATAAAATAAAATAAAATAAAATAAAATAAAATAAAATAAAATAAAATAAAATAAAATAAAATAAAAAATAAAATTACATCCCTCATATCCCAAAGGTGTCAGTAAACTTTTTAGGGCATTGCACACCATCCAGTCACTGTATCTTGAGGGCAAATATCTAATCTCTGGACCTGTATTTCCCTTTCCTCTGGCAGTCCCTTATCACACTTCGTACAAAGCAACGAGTGCAATGATGGTCACAAGACCGTGAGTGACAGGGATAGGAAAAGGAACATTGGGCTTGGGAAAGGGAAGACCATTTCTGTAAGCCTCATTTTTCAATGAGAAAAGTGAATTAAAATGTAAAAATTGTCCCTGTGAGGGTAAAATCTAAGGTCTTTGCATGAGGAATCAATAGAGGGATGCAGGCAGCGAGCTGAACTTCTCCAGCAGTTGTGCGGGCTGCATTTTTATAAGATGCTTTTGAAACATTAATGGAGAAGCAGACAAAAGTCAGTTAATATTAAATTGGTATCGAACGTACTCCAATACTTAAGAACTTATTAAACAACCTCTCCATGTCAATAAGATATAGTCCTGCAATGCACTGAGACTGCACTCATTTTGTTCAGCATCATCGAGCTGCATTGTCTTATATGCCTCATAATTTGATAGCACAAGGTGCTGTAATTATTGCATTAATTCTTTCTTGGAGCCCTGATTGAGCACAGGGGTCTGCTGGAGGAGACAGCACCCTGCATGAAGGGGTAGAACTGACGTGCAGCAGGTTTTGCTCCATTGAGAAGCTGCTTGACCCTCTCCTTGCAAATTAAATAAGGAGGATGTGACTTTTTGCTCCCCAAAGCAATAATGTCTGGACAAATATCAGCTTTTTAACACGTGGCAGCTCCTAACGCGGTCAATACCTGCAGGGAATGGGCTCTGTGTTGACCTTGCAGGCACCCGTGTCCCCATGTCTCTCCTTGGGGACATTCAGCAAGGAGAAAGGAGCGCAAGGATGAAACCAGGTACATCCTGAGCAAGGAAAGGCCCTCAAAGACCTTCCACGATTACAGACATCTCGCACTGGGCGTCCCACGCGCTCGAATATTGTTTTATAACCTCATTTATTTTAAAGCAGGCTCTGGGATAGAGCTGCTCTCTGAGGGAGGGCCTCATCTCTTGAAGCAAAGCAAATCATTTGCTTCAAGAGCGCAAGTTGGCTCTAGCAGCAACAGCCCTAAATTTATTCTTTATTATCCAGAGGCAGGAACAGTTGGCAGGAAAGTACCAGCGGGTATTTGCAAAGAAGAGGAAAAGCATCGCTGTGATCAGATACCCGCCCAGTCCTGCCTAGGCTGCCTGCTTCTCTCTTATATTTTTAGAAACCTGCTTGGCAAGGGGACAACGGGAAGGTTTTAATGAGGGAGATTTACTGTGTGGGGTTCAGCATGGTGTAAATGTGGGGACAAGAACACAGGGACCTCGCAGCACGGATGGGTCCCCGTGATGCAGCCACTTCTGAGCACCTTCTGCTTCACAATCCTTCTAATGCCTCCCCGATTTGCAGATATGAAAACGCTATTCATTAAAAGTGTGGCTTTATTCTGTAGACACAGACTTTTTCATGAGCCTTTTTACCTCCTTGAGATGCTAAAGACATCACGAAAGTTTTACTCCTTTATTTTTCCTTTCCACTAGGAAGATCCCATGTCTGAGATGGGAAGATCCCTGCGAAGATCTCGGGTCTTCGGCTCGTAATCAGCTCTAGTCTCTGAGAACTTAAAAACTTGATAGCAATTTTATCAAAAAAATAAGTTCGGCTGAAAAAGAACATGTTGGTCCATATTTTTTCCTCCATTGTAGGAAAAAAGCTCCTATGAAACTGCGACCAATGGTTCATTTCCTGCACTGAGAATTACTGAAGTGAAAAGCCGCAGGAGACGAGGAGCAAATCTCACATCCCTGAACCACCTGCTGGTGCCCAGCTCTTCCATCCTGCCAATAGCACCTCATTTTGAGACACAAAATGATAGTGGCAATGCCCAAAATGTCCCTCCAATATCCATCAATATCCTCCAGCCTGGGAGAGGCAGAGGATGGGAATCCTGTGCGGGAAGGTGATGCTGAGTGAGCGCAATGTGGCACGGAGAGGGCAGGAACAAGGTACCCTGTGGCTAACACTGAGGCTAAAGCTGCATCATTTTAATACGAGACATCCCAGCCCGGTGTCCCCTTAGTGACGCATCGGGCCGGGATGCCGGGGCTGGGGAGCAGCAGCAGCAGCGTCAATGCCCGCCGGGCGCAGAAGTGACATCTGCGCGTCCCCAGCGTGTCCCCAGCAGCTGCTGCTCCGGCAAAGCAGGGGAGGGCAGGGGAGGACAATTAAATAGCTGCTTTAAACGATCTGGAAGAAGATTAAAGCCAACTGCAAGGGGGTTTTTGCTTTTTATTTCCCTTCTGTGAAGAGGGACCCTGCGATTACCTTCATCTCCTCGGCCTTTGCAAAGAGGAAAACATAAGGGCTAAATTGATCGGTCACCCTGGCCATTTCTGGTTGACATCTCGGGAAGCAGGAGAGGGAGGGAAAGGAATCGAGTGAATTAAAATCAATTGGAGGATGGGGGAAAAAATTATATAAGAACTGGCCAAACGCAGCATGGCCAAGCAGTTATGTAAAGCAATGAAAACAAGAGCTCATTTAATTTATCCCTCGTCGTACAGCTGACCAGAGGGTTGTCGGACCTGGATTCAGCTCTGTTTCCCTGCTGCCCCGCATGGGGAAGGAGCAGGATCCCTTAATCAGGATCAGTCCTTCCTCCCACAGCAAAGTGCTCATTTCTTGTGCCGCTGCATCCGTTTCTTTCCCAAAAGCAAAGACTTTGCTGAGCAGAGGCTCTACGGGTGCACCCAAAATAATTTTATCAACTCGGCTCAAGGGGTAAGATTATGGCTGCTTTACCAGCATGAGGCTTAAGAAAGAGTGCAATATCACGCAAGGAATTAATAACTTTATGGGCCTCTCAGACAGATGGGAATTGCAGAGATGTCTTTGGAAGAGGGATGAAGAGGGTCAGGGTAGCATTTGGGTCAGGCCACAGCTGCCATGCAAAAAAAAATATATATATATATATAAAATTGCTAACAAAAAGGGTTGCCTTGGGCAGATGGATGTGCTTCCTCCTCCAACACGAAAGTCTTCCGTGCATTCCTCGGAAGACCCCATGGGAAAGAGTGCAAGGAGGAATAAAATAGAGAGCACGTTTCAGCACCCTGCAGCTGTATATATTTACATGGATCACGTGAGCAAAGAACAGATGCTCTAAAGCATCCGAGGGAAAGGCCCTGGATGGGTTCAGCAGCTGCATCCATGCAGGGATGGACCGATACGGAGCAGAACTTCCCCAGAACGGGAGCCCAGCAAAGCCTCGGGGCGCTGCACACAATTCCCAGTCGTCTTCCTGAGGAGTGGAAAGAGCCTGAAAGCAGCTCCTCATTTCTGCCCGCTCTCCTGCTGCTTCTCCAGCCTGTTTCCAGCTCTGCACCCCTGGGATGCTCAGAGTCGGTGACGGCACCGCGGTCCATAGCAGCTCGGGGCTTTTTGCCACGTGGGTTTTAATGACCGAGCTCCCACCAGCTGCCCATGAAAACAAAAACCCATCAGCAGGTGCCAGATCTGTCCCTGCAGATGCTGCTGCCTCTCCTGGGCATCCCGGGGTGGCAGAGAGCTGCCCTGCCTCCCCTGCACATATGCCCTGTAATCCAGGCTTAATTAAAATCCGCAGGATTTAGTGCAGGTCTAGGAGCTGCCTGTTTTTCTGCTACATTTTTTCCCCAGTTCTCACTTTCCTCATGAGAAAAGAGGTAGAAAGGTAACGAAGCAGGAAGCAGTGCAGGAAAATGGTATTTGTGCAGCGTGTGGCACCCATGGAAAGGAAGGCGGCATCCGGAGGGACCCGGATCCGGGTTGGGAACCAGCCTGAACTGCGGGCACTGACCCACGAGCGAGCAGAGCCAGCGCGCTCTGCCTCGGAGCTCTTTTATCTGTCCCTGCCACTATGAGTAGCTTTTAAAGCCTACTCCAGCTGAAGTGGCACGAAAACATTAATTTACTTGTGTGGAAATGGGTTCGAGAGGCGCTCGATTTGTATGGGAGGAAAAAAAAAGCTGAAATCGGTCAAGGCAGGAAAACTGAATCACAGAATCACAGAATGGCTGAGGTTGGAAGGGAGCCCTAGGGATCATCCAGCCCAACCCCTGCTCCAGCAGGGACACCCGGAGCAGGGGCACAGGGTGGCATCCGGGGAGATCTGCAGAGAAGGAGCATCCACAGCCCGTGCCAGGGCTCGGGCACCCTCACGGCAAAGTAGTTCTTCCTCATATGGACATGGAGCTGCCTGGGGTTCAATTTGTACCCATTACCCCTTGTCCTGCCACTGGTCGCCACCAGGAAGAGTTTGGCCCCATCCTCTTTACATTCTCCCCTCAGGTACTTGCACATATTGAGCACATCTCCTCTCAGTCTTCTCTTCTCGAGGCTAAACAGGCCCAACTTGCTTAGTCTTTCCTTATACTATAGATACCCCAGTCCCTTCATCATCCCAGTCCCAGTCCCTAGTGTTAACTAGGTGTAAATAACGCGGCTATAACACACTCAACGTCTGCTACCACATTCCAGGTTGATGCCAAAATCCAAGCCAGAAATCCTTGACTAACAGAAGTGACAGGGAAGCTTGGCAGCGAAGGAGATATGGGACAAGTTAGACCCACAAACTGCTTGTAGATGGCTGCAAGGATGGGGAGGAAGCCAGGGAATAGTCCTGCTTGGAAAGGTTGGATATCACAGGTCTTGCAACCTCATGGCATTGGTCACTGCTCATGTCTAAAGCCCTGTGGTGACACCCCGCTCCTATTGCTCCCTATGGCTCTTCCTCATTAGAAGCACATGATACATAATGTAATATAGAATTACTAGAGAAATACCAGGAATTATTTTCTACAGCTGCTATTTAAGTGGTACAAGTTAAGAAAAATGGGCAAAAAAGTGAATTGTGCTGCGTGCTGCTTCAATAGCTACTCCTTCACGTGCGCATATCTGGCTTCTCCCAGGAATACCCATTAAAACCTAAATCTTCAAAGCAAATAGTGAGGAACTTTTGCAGAAAGGAGATCTTAAGTTAATACAGTCAAACACTCATCCTGGGGATCTCGTTCTGGTCCAGGGAGGAACATTATCCCACACTTATCTGAGCGGAGCCAGGCAGTGCAACTCAGAGCGGCTCCGAGCCTATAAACGGCTCCAATTGCTCTTGTTTTGAGACTTGTTTTCAGTCAGTCAACAAACCAAACCTCTTGGAAAACTAACAGATTCCAATAAAAAAATAAATAAATCCCACTGTGCTGCAGACAAATTGCCAAACAGAAATATGTTGAGTGATTTATTATGAGTGATTTGCTGGCTCCAGCGAGCGCATCGCTGCTCAGTTTCATTTAAAGACAGCAAATGAGCACAGGGGGATGCAAAGATCCGCTCTAAAACAGCCTGAATCCACTGCAAGAACCCAGGGCTCAGGATTTCCCAGCTGCAAAACCTCTATGCATTGGGATCTCCCGTGTTATCCCTGCCCTTTCCTTTTCTCCTGGCTCTCCCACTATTTATCTCGCCTTCCCACGTCTCCCCAGAAACACACGGATGCTGCTTTTTTCCAAGGCCTCTTTTCCAGGCCCAAAGTTCCTCCTGTTTTTACTTATAAATTAATTCTCATGTGCAATAAGAGAAAAAAAAGAATAAAAAAAGCAACACGAGAGAAGTTCACACACTGCGTTACTGCCTGCCCCCTTGCTTGGGTAACAGGATCAGGTATACACCGAATAACAGTGAAATATGCTCAAATTTGTTTAAACTGTAATCTCAGGAGACGCAGCTGGGAATAATCCCATCTCTTTAGCCCTATCATGCTAGCGCTGAGCACCAGATTAATCCTAAAAGGAAGATGGCTGGAAATAAAGCATTTCAACCACGTTGTTCTCATATTAGTTGGCTCGTGTGTCCACGGAGAGTAGAGAATTTGGGTTAAGTACACTGGGCTGGCACTGGCACGAGCTACAAAGCACCTATAGGAAAAATATAACCTCCAGAATTGCAAGAAAGGGGGATTTTCAAGGCAAAACTCAGTGATTTTTCAGTGCTTTTGTGGGGGTTCAATTTTGGTTTGCTGGAGCAAAATACCTGAAACTTGGGGAGCGAAGGCTAAGTGCCTGCAGGCTCTGACTTTAAATGGAGCAGCAGCTGCGCTTGCCCTCTTCTAGGGGGAGAAATCATCCTGATTTGCTTCCCTTTAGGTTCCTCCCTTGAATTGCGGGCACCCTTGGCAGGATTTAGCACGCGTGCGGCTTTAAACTCCAGCCGGCTGGTGATTAAACCCACCCCAAATTCCTGTTCCAAATAAAAGATTGAGAAGCTCTCGCACGCGAGCCTGGCAGCGGCAGAGCCCTGCACGCTGCTGCTTTGCTTTTTCCAGCTCTGCTCCCAACCCTCTTACATTTTTCAAGCCTGATGCTCCAGTAAACAAATACCCCAGAGCTCCCCGAGCCCGTTGGCGATGGTGCCAAGGCCAAAATCCCAAATTCCTTCTGTATGTGGGAGTGGAGATGAGTGGGTGATTGGAGACGCCCGGAGCCTTTCTGGATTTGGGGGGTCTGGAGCTGCAGATTTCCTCCAAGCAGCAAAAATTCCAGCTGCGGCTCCGGAGGAGCGATTCCTTGGGGATGCCTATGGTGCAGCCTGTGCCTCAAACTTCCTGAAATTGGGATTTGCGTCTGCACAGGGGAAACGGGCTATGAATCAGCCAGGGGAACGGGGAGAGGGGGAAGAGGGTTTTGCTTTCCCCGACCTGCCGGCCCCTCTCCGGGGATAGGAAAGGAGATGGATGCAGAGAAGGGGTTAAGGGGGAATTAGTGGCATCTCTGGTGATGAACTGCGCTCTGTGGGGGGGACCCGGCACCCCCGGGGCAGAGCCAGCCCCCGGGCTCTGCGTTAAGGGGAGTCCCGGGGCTGCGGGGGGTTTAGCCCCGCGCCGGCTCCCGGTCCCGCTCCCGGCAGCGCCGGGCGGTGAAAGCGGAGCCGGTTCCTGCTGCTCCGAGCGCCCCGTCCCGACCCGCTGCCCTCGGCGCCGCCGGGACCCCCCGTCCCCGCCTGTCCCGAGGCGGCACCGCAAAGTTTGGGGGTCCCCCCGCGCACTCCCGCACCTGGATGACGGTCTTGAGCGTGGAGGCGTCCACGATGGCGGTGCAGATGATGGAGTCGGGCTGCTGCTCCTTGCCGTAGATCTCGCCCATGGTGAAGATCATGGGGATGGCGAGGAGGAACGAGGCGATCCAGATGCAGCTGATGAACTTCTTGGTGCGGCTGCGGGACATGATGCTCTTGGCTTTGAAGGGGTGGCAGATGGCCATGTAGCGCTCCACGCTGAGGCTGGCGATGTTGAGCGCCGTGGCGTAGGTGCAGGCATCCCGCAAGAAGTAGTAGCCCTTGCAGACGGCGTCCCCGAAAGCCCAGGGGTGGTGGACCCAGATGAAGTTGTAGAGCTCGATGGGCATGCACAGGAGGAAGATGAGGAGGTCGGAGAAGGCGAGGCTGGCCAGGTGGTAGTGCACGGTGCTCTGCAGGTTCTGCAGCGACTTCTTGCGCACCAGCGTGTACGCCGTGATGGAGTTGCCCACGGTGCCCACCAAGAAGAGAGCCAGGTAGATGACGGTCACCATGACTTTGGAGTAGATGTCCGTGTTGACGTCCAGGTCCTCCTCGTCGGGGCCTTTGGGGAGCAGGTCGGAGCGGTTGGAGGCGTTGCCGCCCGGCAGGGCATAGCCCGAGGGCTGCAGGCGGAGGGGGCCGCCCGGCGCGGCCGGGGCCGTCGCGTTCAGGTGCATCCCCCCTGCCGAGCCCCGGTCCCGGTTCTGGTCCCGGCCCCGGTGCCGGCGCTGCCCGGGGCCCGCGCTGGCTCCGCGGCTGCGCCCCGAGGTGCCTCTCAGCCCCGACGTGGAAACTTGGCTCGTTTTAATGCGTCGGGGAGGAGGCGCCTGCTGCCTCCGTGCGTGTGAGCGAGCGCGAGCCGCGCACACAGACACACGGAGCAGGAGCGGGCGGCGGAGCAACCGCGCAGCGCTCAGCCGCGCCTGCCCGGCACCCTGCACCCCTGCAGCCCCTGCACTCCTTGCACCCCTTGAATCCCTTGCATCCCTTGCACCCCTTGAATTTCTTGCATTCCTTGCACTCCTTGCACCCCCTGCACTCCTTGCACTCCTTGCACCCCCTGCACTCCTTGCACTCCTTGCACCCCTTGTATCCCTTGCACTCCTTGCACCCCTTGCACTCCTTGCACCCCCTGCACTCCTTGCACCCCTTGCATTCCTTGCACCCCTTGCACTCCTTGCACTCCTTGCACTCCTTGCACCCCTTGCACTCCTTGCACCCCTTGTATCCCTTGCATCCCTTGCACCCCCTGCACCCCTTGCACTCCTTGCATTCCTTGCACCCCTTGCACTCCTTGCATCCCTTGCACCCCTTGTACCCCTTGCACCCCTTGCATCCCTTGCACTCCTTGCACTCCTTGCACCCCTTGCACACACACACACATCATGTCTTGCACGGCATTGCAGGGTGGCACCATCTGTCCCTTCATCCCGGGGCTTCCCCCCCTCTGCATCCCCCCTTCCCCATCTGGAGCAAACACAGGGGTGTTTGCAAACACAGGCCCCCCCAGAGCAGGGGTTGCAGGGCTACCAGCAGGACTCCCCATCCCTGGCAAGAGGGGAAGCCCCGGGGATGCTCCATCCCCCCTGGGCATCCTCACGGCTCTCATCACCTGCCCTGGTGCGGTGGCTCCTGCAGGCAGGAATGCCTTTAAGGAGGCAAAAAGCCACCTGGAAAGAGTTCCCTCTGCCCCGATGTGCGTGGTGTCCCCATGGCCCCACGGCGGGTGCTGATGGCAGAGAGCTCCCCTGCTTTGGTCCCCGTTGGTGGCTTTTCTCCCAGCCCAGACTCACAAATCTGGGGATCCAAGGTCCTTGCTGAGTGGTCAGCACAAGGGTCCAGAGAGGGACAGAGTGGGGCAGTGCCATGGAGGTGCCAAGGGGGGTCCCCTTCCAACCCCCAGAGATGGACCCCCAAATCCTGCAGTGGGGAACACCCCTCTCAGGCTGGGGACACGGCACCAGCAAACCCGTTAGCTGGTTGTCTGTTCCCTTGTCTTCATGAGCAGAGTCTTTGCAAGCACCTAGGAGAAATCTGCAAAAATTACTCCCAAGGACTCATCCATTTGGCCATAACTGCTCCATTTATTCTTTGGCAAACATTTATTCTCAATTTATTCATTGGTAGCCGGTCCCTGTGAACCCACTGAGTGTGTCAGGGTCCTACAGACCATGTTGGATGCAAGAACGGACCTAGTCCTGCAGTCAATCACGTCACCAGGGCTCGAGGCTGCCACCTCTCCACCCTGCCACCAAGAGCCAATATTCCCCCAAACTTCCCTCCTTCCAGCTCCAGATAGGATCCCTGCAGAAGGCTAAACAAAATCAGATCCATTTAGTCATACAAACAGGGAGAGAAATATTTTCTAGCACTCATCCCACACTAGTTTAAAGAATGACTAATAATCTCTCTCCGCACCAATGTTCCCTTCATTTAAAAGCTTCTGTTATGAATTTTCCATTATGGGAGATTGGCTCATCAGGACTGGTGCTCCCAGCTGGTGTCACCAATTCCTGCTCTTTTTTGGACGGCTTCTCCAGAAGAATCAAGAATATTTGTGCTGGGGAAGGAGAAGGGGACGGGAAGGGAATGGCTGGTTATGTCAATTGAGTGATATCCGAAGGAATAAGCTCTTCTCCAGAGCTATCCCAGGAACAAGATGCCCATCTGCTGCTCTAATTTTAAAGCGTGCATGCTTTAAATCCAGCAGGTATTTATTGCAAGATATCTCCTTTTAAAAAGTGCCCTGGGAGCGTACCTATCCCTAATGAAAAGACTGGGTGCTCTGATTGATAAATGGTGCAGCAGGATGCTTCTATGAGCTGATTAATTTAATATATTCCATTAATTACTTGGCGAGCCTGTGTCAACCGCAGCTGATTCTTACTAGAAGAGGCAATTCTTATACTCCTCCATCCCACGGCCTGGGATAAAATCAACCCACGCAGAAAAGATCCAAGGAATGCTCTCACAGTGACATTAGTATCCCTAACCGGATCCTAGTTGAAATTAGTATCTGGATCTCTTTTCCAGGTGTCCCTGGAGGATGAGGCTACATGCAGAGGATGCCAAGATGCTGCTCCTCTCCCAACCAAATGCAACTCTCTGCTAAAAGCCACCCCCAAGCCTGGCTGCACCACAATGATGCAGCTTGCAAAATTACACCAGATTATGGGGATTTGCCTCCGTTTCCTGACTAGGACAATGGGAGCAGTGAGAGCAATCCTGGACCTAAAATCTTGGGCTTTTTAAAGCACTTTCTTCCTTCTTGCACCTCTGATCCCTGTGGGGTTTCCAGCCGTGCTCCCCGCAAACGGAGGCGGAGGTGGAGATGCACCAGAGCTTCAGCCTAAATCCCACTGTTTGCTCCTGAACCGGCCGACCTTTGCACTAAGCCAGGCTCGTTTTAATATATTTTGTATGTGTGTGCCTGTGGCTTAAAAAGAAAAAGAATCAGGGAAACCAAGAGACACCGGATCTCAAATGTTATGGCAAGGCATTTACTTAAAATCTTCCAGGAAAATGTCACCCAAAGACCTTCTATTAAAACTACCTGGGCTTTAAGCAGAGGGTCCCACAGTGCCCAAGATGAGAAGCCCAAGGGTTGCCTCACTCTTATATTGATCCAAGTGGTTTTCATTTTTGCTTCTTTTCCTGTTGCAACTGGGAACAGGGAGGAATTCTTCATGTTAACCCCATTGCAGCCGGTTTTGACAGGCGGGATCCTTCTGCAGGACCGGGAAGCAGCAGGCAGGGAGCTTTGCAGGAGATGGGGGCCAGGAGGGTGCTCCTCGCTTTGGTCCATGCTGAGGTTAGAGCACATCCCGACTCAGCAAGGCTGGGCTGCTTCAAGCTCTTAAAAGCAAATCCCAGCGGGTTCCCTGTGGAGAGATTCTCCCTTCTGATAGCCCTAAAAATCAGGAGATTTGAGGTGATTTTGGCATGGAAAATTGGGGGCTGCTTTAGGGGTGCAGTGCTTGCAAAAATGAAAGCGAGGGAGAAAGGGGCAGGTAGGAATCGGGGTCTATATCGCGTCTTTAGTGGCAATATTGACTATGTTGCTACTTCTAGGTGTTGAAGTGCATCCTTCCCCTCTCCCTGCTCCTTGTACAGCAAAATAAAATATTGCTAGTTTGGATGAGCAATGAGAGCGCTGACTGCTGGATATTGCTGATTGTGTTTGACTGCATTTGCTGAAGGAGAATGTTCTAAATCAAAGCAGTTGACAAGTGATATTTATTGCCTCGGTTTCACAAGTGATATTTATTCCCTCGGATTCTCACAGCACAGGAACCTCCTGAGACTCCTTCAGTCTCAGCACACGGCTGCATGGGCTGGCAAAGAGGACGGATTAAACCAGGAGCAGTGGGACACACGGACGTGTCACTGTAGCGTCTCCCATCACCACGTCCGGGACATCCACGATGGCCACAATCAGTCCAAGGCCCCCGATGCCCCCGAGTTGCTGCTGTATTTCCCAAGGGCTGGATTCGCTTTCCCGTTTTTCTTATTCCCGGCATCTCTGCCGGTGCCAACAGCACCACTTAGCGGCCTCGCATCCCTGCTCAGCCCTGGTCCCCCTGCTCAGTGGTCGCAGATGGTCAACGCTCGGGGTCCCAGGTGGTGCCTCTCCCTTTAGCATCTCCACCACAACCCGGCTTGAAATACAGGGGCAGCTTCTTGAAATTCTCTCTTCTTGAAACGGCTTTCACGTACGTTCGGAATGTATCAGAAATCCCTATAAAACTCTTCAGATATCAGTAAATAAATAAAGCACCATCCGTGCTCTGTGCACTTCCCTAGGGGGAATCTCTTACCCGAGGGCTGGCAGTACCCCAGATCACCCCATGTGCCACCGCTCTGGGCTCTGCCCCAGCGAGATTCCCCACAGGAATTTTCCTGGGATGCTCTATGCTGGCTTAGTGTCTCTGTGCTGCTCCTGCCAAAGCAAAAACCTGGTGTTTTGTGTCCCCAAAGCCTGCAGTGCCGTGAGTTAATCTCATTTATGCCATGCTGTCTGGCTTGTTCCTGCTATTCTTCCATTTAAGAGCCTACATCCTCCCATACCGCACCAGCTCCCTGGATTTGTCTGGAATTTGGCTTCCTGTAACATGAAAAAGTCGTATTTTTTCCCCTGTGTTTTTCTCCATAGGGTGGTTTTCTCCATAGGGTGGTTTTCTCCCTACTGATGCTGCAGGATCTGCTGCTCTGAGGGCAAACGCGACCCTGCCAGGTGGCAACTGCTCCGGCTTCGCACACGGAAAAGGAATATTTTTTCCCCTTCTTTTCTGATATGCTGAGCCTTGATGGTGGCTGCATTCAATGCCTGGGATCTGCTGGAAATCTTGTGCAAAATTGTTTGGGGAAACACAGGTACTGCAAAATATGGAATAAAAACCCCCTCAACCCTCAGCTTGTGTGAAACAAGTCTGGTTAATTCAGTTGAAAGGTGTTTGCTAAGAAGAGGGAATCTCCAGATGCTGGTTATCCTTTCTAAACTTTCTCATAAATCACAAACTGTTCTAATTCCGAGGGCAAATATTTCCATCTGTTTGGTTGTCAAGAAATAAAATTAATTTAAATAAAATAAAATAAAATAAAATATATCTTTGAGAAAATATTGTCTGCTGAGAATTCTCTCTCTGCTTTTCTTGCCACAAGTAAGCTACAAATACCCTGACAATTCCAGTCCCAAAGCCCAGGGCTGGAGGTGATGGCCAGGTTCTTGGGCACATAAAGATGCTGCTTGGAGAACGACCAAGCACAGGAGAAACTGAAAGTGCAAACCAAGACTTTACTTTTTTAAGACTGGCCCTTTTCTCTCTAACATCCTAAATTTCAAAGAAATAATCCAGTTCGCTCATTGAAATAAGGACAAATTTTCTGGTCAGGATCCCTTCTAAAGCGCCAGTGTCTCATATCATGGTGGAGCCACCAGGACAGAGTTGGTTTAATGCCATAGAGAGCCTTGCTCCAAGAGCAGGGGAAGGGAAACCTATGACTTTTTCAACCCCAAATACACTCAGTTTAGACTAACGAATCATTTGCTTACAAAACCCATGCATAATCCAGACTATGAAAGAGACCATCGAGTCTCTTTTAGCGCAGCGTGTGACTTCACTGCAGCGCCCAGAATAGAAAACATTGTCTGTTCTCCAAGGGTGAGTGCTGGAAAGAGCCTAGAAATGGATTTGGGTAGAAGGAAGAATTCATATAAATAATTGCTGAACATCTGTCTGCCACGTTAACGATACAGGAAGCCAAACAGGATGGGAAGATTTGGTTGGAGTCTTTCTTTCTCAATAATGGTCATTTCATCAAAAATAAAACAGTTGTGTGTGACCACAGAGCAAACACAGGAGTGACAGCAATGACCATCAGAAAATTAGCTGTGAGATGAACGAGCGGGCAGGGGAATGGATTCCAGCTAAAAGATCTCCTCAAATGACTTGTTCCTCTGGAAATCTGCTTGGATTTGGTGGCTGCAGCAAGTTTTGTGGGTTTGTGGGGTGGTCGTTTGCCTTTCCTGGGGCTACCCGGACAAGCAGCCAACTGGATGGACCTCCAAGATTTCTCTTTGAGATTGTTGAGGTTTGGGGAAAAAAATCACAGCCCAGATTGCCAAAAATTTAGGCATCGATGCCCAGGCAGGAAAAGGGCAGTTGGACCATTTTGTCCCTCACCCAAGGTGATGGGGATGGAGGAGACCAATGTCCCCCAGCCGAACCCTCTGCAGCACCTTTGGTGTCCGAGCTCACGGGTTTTGTTTTAGGGGCTCTGCA
>JAWLRI010000863.1:1618976-1650815 GCA_034781795.1 Crypturellus tataupa | reverse complement strand
CGAGCGGGCAGGGGAATGGATTCCAGCTAAAAGATCTCCTCAAATGACTTGTTCCTCTGGAAATCTGCTTGGATTTGATGGCTGCAGCAAGATTTGTGCGTTTGTGGGGTGGCCGTTCGCCTTTCCTACCTGGACAAGCAGGCAACTGGATGGACCTCCAAGCTTTCTCTTTGAGATTATTGAGGTTTGGGAACAAAAAAAATCCCCGTCACAGCCCAGCCCAGATTGCCAAAATTTTAGGTAATCTGATACCCAGGCAGGAAAAGGGCAATTGGACCATTTTGTCCCTCACCCAAGGTGATGGGGATGGAGGGGACCAATGTCCCCCAGCCGAACCCTCTGCAGCACCTTTGGTGTCCGAGCTCACGGGTTTTGTTTTAGGGGCTCTGCACATCCCTAGAAGCCCCGAGGCAGCTTTATGGTACAGGAATTAGAATTTTCCGAAATGCTCTGCTCTAATTACATGCTTCCTTTAAATTAAATGCTCGAATAGCTCTAGAAATTGGCTTGAACGAGAAAATACTTCACCTATAACTGCAATTTGCTAGGAAACAGAGGAGGGAAAGAAAAAAAAGAAGAAAGAGCTCAGGCAGGAGCTATTGCTTGAGAGAAAAAAATAAAGGAGAGAGGAACTAAGGTGAATATTTACCACCAAGAACTTAAATATAACTCACCCTCAGAGAGGGAAGAAGTCCGAAAATCAAATCCATGAACAAACTGTGATAAATATTAATCTTGCACTTACGCTGGCCTTCCCTTCATCAATGCAAATACCTAAACACATTAAAAAAAAAAGATTTAATGATGCCCCTAAAGCACCCAAATGCAGCAAAAAGGAGGTAGCGGCGCTCAGGTACCCGTGTCCCACAACATCCACAGGAGATTTGATGCCTGCAGCAAAAATGGGAATTAAAGTACTGGGAAAACTGCCACGATGGAGGGTGCTGGGAGCTGCTCCGAGTGCTCTCCGGAGGCTTCGGGACATGGGAAGAGCGAGTGGGATGAGGCTCATTGCTAAATAACACAGGGGACTCCAGAGCTGCTACATCCCAAACTTAGCTGCCTCGTGACTGTGAGCAACATACGATTACTACAACATTTGGACCAAGGCATCAGCAAAGGGAAAAAGCAGCATATGAGGCAGCATATGGTAAATATGTGTTTAGAAGCACAGAAAGCAGACAAAACTCAACTGGGTCAAGAATTAATCAGATAATGTTTGGTTTGGATTCCGCATTAATGCTACTTAGGAAGCGCGCTGCATCAGAATCAGTATTTAAAACTCCGTTAAAGGCAAATGAATATAAAAGCTGCAAGACAAATGAAAGGACGGATGAGCTGTGTATCCCATGGCAAATTTCTATTTCTTTGGTAACCAGACGATTAAATCTAATTTTTCTGTGCACATCAAATTTCCCCATGTTCCTGCAGAAAGAGCTATTTGGGGCATGTGTACATAAGCAGTACGGATAATAACTAACTTCCTTCTGGTTTATTCCTCCTGATTTGTTACTTTTCAGCTTCCAGCTAGACCCACAAATGTCCTCTTGGTCTCTGAGGCAGCTCCTGAATAGGAGTGTAGATGTGACCATACCAGGACCCCTTTCTCTCCTTAACGAAATGTGGGTCCTGCAGGTTTCTAAAAGCAAAATTTCCCGCTGAAGTCAATGAATCCCAGAGTACTTCCAGTGTTTTCATGCCTTGGATAGTGCTGGAAGTGCCCCTGGGGACGTGATATCACCTAACACTTCTTCAGTGCCTTTATCATATCCCTTTCTATCACTTATTCCTATGTCTGCTTGACAGTCTCCATAAGCACGTGCATATTCCAGCATGCAAAACACACAGGTTGGATCCTCGTCTCGCTTGCTCAGGTAGAGGCAAGGAGTGATTCTGCTATCTGTATGGATGAACAGCATCAGAATCCATCCAGAATCTGCTCCTCAGCCCAACAGCTCTTGTTGGGAGCCGTGAGTAACACGGAACGCGTGGGATCCAAACTGGAGCGCACGTGAGACATGAGTCACGTCTGTTCCCTGCTGCACCTTCCATCCCAAGGGCATCTGAGCTGCCTTTCTGCAACAAAAGTCCATCCATGAGCAGAACCTCTGGTGCCCAATTCCCACTGCCTGCACCTGAAAAAGTGCCCCTTGGAAATGGTCCTTGTCCCCCTGCTTGAGCTGAGCCAGGAGGTGAGGAATCGTCCGAAAAATCTCTCCCCTTTTGGTGCAGCTTTACTTGTAGGTGTTGATTTCATTAATCCAGGGATGCTGAGGACACCATGAAGCTCCTTGGAGAACGCATGGACAGTGCAGGTCCATGCTTCTCCTTACGCATGTTCTTCTCCAAGGGCTGGGATGAGTTTAGGATCAGGGGTCTGGATTTATATCTCTAGAAGTGAAAAGAAAGCACTATCCTTTTTTAATAAAGGAATATTTATCATCATCCCTATTCAGTGCTGCTGCCTGCAGAGCAGTGATGCCAACAGCCACCTGGTCCCATCACCCGCCAGGACATCTGGCCTCGCTCCTCCAGCTCTGTCCCACCGGGCACACGGGCTGGCATAGCAGAGCCCCAGCAAAGCGGCACCTACAGCTTTGCCGGGAGAAATTCCACTCTCCTGGTTTTTGAGCCGTCTCCCCTAATCCCATTGGATTAGGGTGTTAGGGAGGGCAGGGAGGCAGCGAGCTAATGCATCAGCCTTTCAAACCCAGCGGGGATTTACTGCCCTGCTTTGCCTTGTATCACCCAAGCGCAATGCGGTTTGACACAGATATTCAGCACTAACACCGAGTCGGTAATTAATGCATTCAGGCACTTCGGAAAGACAAAATGAGCAAGACGGAGCATTTGCTATGGTGATTACCAAGAGGTAATAAAAATATACTTTTTTTTTTTTAATTTATCCAAAAGATTCAGTTGCATTTCCCAAACCATCCCACCGAGCTCCATGGAAGATGCAGGAGCTCAGGCCATGGGCAGAGCCCCGGTGCTCCCCGTGGCCGATGCCAGGGGCTGCCCAACATTAATTAATTAAATTAACATTAATTAAAGGGTCACCTTCGGCACGCGAGTGGGAGCAGCCCCACACTCCACCGGGCTGTTTTCACTAAACAAATTAGCCCTGAAGTTCAGGCTGGGGAATTCAGCAGCTCTTAGCAACGGTGCTAATTGCACGGCGCTGTAAAGGACCCTCTTGATTGACTCCTGCACAGTGGCAGGAAGGGAAAGACAACACCGAAGAACAGCCAAAGACAGAGTGTTAAACACGACGTTTTTGTCAAGGCAAAGAAGCTTTGGAAGCAGGTTAATAGACACGAATCACGAACAGGATAGATTGCATCTAGGAGGGTGCAAAAGGGGGAGTTCTGTGAATATTCCTCCTATATAGCAGTGCAGGTGACAGTATTTATAGGTATCTTCGGGAAACTCACATGCGTTTTGGGTGAATATTCAAGTCCTGGATGAGTCGGTCCCTCCTCAGTGCCCGGGGATGCAGGGCGATGCCTTCACCCCGGACAGGAGCGCTTGGACGTGGCAATGAGCATCGCTAGGAAGCACCAGTGATCATTCCTGCCTGCTGATTAGTGCTCATTAGAGTCCAAATAATAATTAATGCCTAATGAGAAGAGCTTCTAATTAAGAACATCCCCTGAAAGAGACATCCTGGGGTAAATGCCCCCATAGCCCAGCTGTGATGAGGAGCACCTTGAGCCACCCACCTGGTTATTTGCCAGGAGAGAACACATCCAGGTTAAAATCCATTAAAATTCTGAATTTAATAGATTATCTGTGACGAGCTGATTTGAGGCAGCCCACGCTTATGGCAAAGTTTAGCTCTTCCCCGGTGGAAGAATACAGCAGCTTTGCCCAGAAATGGCACAAAACCATGTACTGAGTTTGCAAGTTCTGCACTGCACATCCCCAGGCACCAGGCATGAAGTCCTAGGAAGGGTGGGATATTTAAGCCAATTAATTCCACTACAAAACGGGTAACCTGAAGCCTGAATTCCCCAGACTGAAGTGCACTTGGGCAGTTTTTGTTTAAATTCAGATGTTGATGATGAGGAGGGCGATGGGAAGTGCCTGCAAGGCAGCTATTTTCTCAGCTGAAGAGCACCGTGTGCCCACGATAGGCAGGAAAAGCTGTTTAAATACCGGTTGCCGGAGTCTGCCAAACGAGAAATACATTTGTCTTGTGCATCCAAGTGAATTTTTACTTTTGTCAGTCTTGTTTCTCCTATAACACATCCCCCCTGTGAAATGTGTTGAGCGGAGATAACCAGGCATAATACATCCCCAGGGAATCGCAATGGCAAGAAAACAATCTTGATATTCGCAAAGAAAAATGTCAAGTAGTTTTTTCTGCCACTTATAGCATCAAATGATGATGTTTCTTATAGGCTCTCCAGGGAGAATTTTCTTTGGGGAAAGCTGGACTTGAAGAATTTATGCATGGGTGTATTTATTTATTGCATTCACTGATAGATAAAGTGAGTGAGGAAAAGTCATGGGCAAGGCTGCTGATTTTCCCCATGCACTGTGCTTTTCTTTCTGCACATGTTCCTTCTAAATGCACAGGGAATATTATCAAAATTAGCAGCATTTAAATGCAATATATAACACGTCCCCAGAGCTGCTTGGTGTTGGGCACCTGGGCAAGGGCCATGTGAAGCTGCTGCAGCAGGACAAGAAATGCAGGATTTTTGGAAGCTGTTTTGCTCTCTGCCACTATGGAGCCCCCTAAATATTCTATTCTTTGTTTGTTTGCTCTTTGGGCAGCAAAACTGGGATTTGGAGCATTTTCTGAAGACCCAGTGATGACCTGGTAGCATCAAGGCTGACTCAGCAAAAGGGATTAATTGCTGAGGAGCATTGCATCAATAGGAACTTAATGCTGTATGGATGTGTAGGAATGCGACAATAATCTTGTTTTCCTTATACATGCTACCGGCCCTGGTGGGTTACATGTATTAATTGTGCCTCTCACGTGGGGGATTTAATGGCATTATCCTGGTTTTAGGAGCGAATGAAGTGGTGGGAGAGCAAAGGGGGCAGCTGGAAGCTTTTCTGTGGTGCTCAGGGACAGGCTGGTACAAGACGTCGCTCTCCAGTGCCTTATTAGTTGCCTGCATCAATTATACTACTCGATCGTCTGCAGGTAGGGGATGAGGCGTTTGCACTTCTGCAAGCCGCTGCTTGGGGGTTTTATTCACATACGCCCATAGGAAGAATCCCAAATAAAAACACTTGGCACTGGGGAGGTGAGGAGTCCTTTTGGCTCCCTTAAAAGCACATATTGTGTTTCAATTCATCTATATAAACAGGATATTAAGGAAGTAAATACGGTAATACCTAATGAGCGCTTCCTGTTTAATCCATTTTAGCATTTGCATGCTCTCAGCTGGTCTCTCCAGTAATTAAATTTCCAGTATCTTTAATTCCTAACGCGATCTTTCACTCTCAGATATTCATCTTGCCATACGCAGTGCAAAACCTGGGTCCAGAGGGAAGACGAGGTGGATGTTTGTGCGGTGAAATCCACTTTGGGTGCCCACGATGTCCCCAGAGGAGCTGCAGGATGGGATAAGAGTCCTGCAGGATGCTGAATCCCTGGGGGCTTCCCAGTTTGCTGGCTTCCCAGGAATAAAGAGCAAAACCTGGAGCAAGGTGCAGCAGGATCCCTATTTAACTGGATAAACCCCTGGTTTTCTGTCCTGCACTGAGCTGGAAGGCGCAGGCAGTGCCAGGAAGGGCAGGCAGTGGAGAGGAAATGGGCAGGATGGAAGCAAAATAATAAAGAAATGGGAAAGGAAAGCAGCAGTGGGCTGGGAAACGGCTCCATTGAGAAGCTTATCAGTGAATCAGGTCATAATGTACGAGCCGCAGGGCCTCCCCTTTACTCCTCTTTGGAGTCAATGGGTGCAAAAATAACTCCACAAATATATCGGCTTGCAAATGTTTCTTGGAGGTCATTTTTTTGTCTCTCAGAAAAAAAAAAAATCCTTTTTTTTTCAGTAAGTATAGGAGAAAATACCAAACCTTTGCAATCATTATGGAATAGAAAAGTAATTATTGTTACCTTTTAGTTCAAACAATGCACAAAGAAAGTAGGAAACACCCACATTCCAAGACTCTTGCACAGCTTTGTGCTCAGGGCATTTCTTCTATCTCCTCCTTTTCCCCTCGTCACCAATTTTTGAATAACACGCAGAGCATTTTCTAAAGCTACACGTGAGATGCACCTTGCAAGAAGGCAACACGTTGGCACCTGCCGGCACAGAGGCATTTGCTAATGAGAGAAACCTGCGTTCCAGGGGAGTGCTAATCAATTAGACACACCATGCCCTAATGAGGGATTTTTTGTCTAATTAAATGAGTTAAATGCAAGCAGGCGTTATGGCTTGCTGAGTAGGAATACAGTACATATTGATGTTAAAAAAGTGCAAGGTTAACAGTGGCCAAAACTCTTTTGCAGGGAGTTTTGCAGCAGTTTGCAATGACAAATGCAGATGATTTGCATGGACCCTCCGACTGCTGCATTAGTGCATTGCAAGCACAGCTCCTTGCCGACAACAGCTCCTATCTACCCTTCTCGGCAGCTCCAGCTTGGCCCCTTCACTTATTTTTGCAGTGAAAACCCCAAGTATCCGTGTGCATCCAGCGAGTTTGGAGGTCAATCCGCCACCCTGCTGAGACCTGATGGCACCAAGAAACCTCATTTCTCTGCTATATCCAGGGCAGTCCACACTCCTGGCGTGCAGCACTGCAGTTTCTATAGTTACTGCTGTGTGTTTCCTTGAGCTGCTGCAATATGAACGTTACAGGAGCTCTGCATCCCCATGCAGTAGAAGTTGGGTCTGTCCAGAGGTTACAGGACCCATCTGGGTGTATTTATTCTTCTTGGTACCGTGCAGCCCCGTGAAGTCACATCCGAATGCACCCGATCCACGGGGATCCACGGGGATCCATGTCTCCCTTCCCATCGGGATGCAGGAGCCGGGACGGGGACGCTGCAGCGCTTCCTCCGCAGTGTCTCCACTCCAGGGCAATCCAGCCTGGCACGTGCGAGCGCAGAGCCCGGAGCAACTGGGCAGGGGGACGGTGCCATCTGGGAGGCATTTCAATACTCTGGTCCTGGGTAGTAATTAGTGAAGAAGAGTGGGGTGACCTTAGCCGTAGCCTCTGCGGAAAGGGAGGGTTTAGAATACCAATTTGTCAAAGCCTCATATAAATTATACAGCTCTTTGGACCCTCACATGGTGCATTGCTTTATGTTTGCAGATGATGTCCATTTTCCCTGGAAATATCTCTGTTTTCTTTCTTTTTTTTAAGTGCAAGATTATCTTGGATCTTATTCACATCTTTTAAAATATATTTGCAATTTCACTGGCCACTGCACTGGCCTGCGCTCGTACTTCACCTGGAAGAGTCCGTGCACAGGGATGTCCGGATAAGACACGGATGATGATTAAGCAAATGAGCAGCTCGAAGACTTCCAAACTGCTGTCTCCATTGCCATCTAGTGGCATGGCCACAGCCTCGGGATCCATGTGGAATTTGGACTCGTAGCACTGGGCAGGATGGGATCCGGAGCATCCCGGGAAAGGCTGCACTCAGCACCGGCTATTTTGATGCAATGCGAGCGTGCCCCTCAGGTTTATTTCCCCCTCACCGCAAATATAATAATAATATACTCCAAGTGTAAGTAATCAAAGTATAAAAAGGGAATTATGCACATTTATGCCTGCTTCAATCCTTGGAAAAAATGAAGCCCTGGGGTGCAACAGCGGGATGAAACGTGGGACCCCCCCAGGCAGCTCCAGCCGGACTGGACCTGCAGGGAGGGAGCCCATCCCGGCACCTTAGAGGAGAATTGATGGGAGAAAAATGGAAGTAAATGCTGCAAAACCAGCTGTTCCAAGCTTTCCTTCACCCTTATTTTAAAATCTGCAGGAAGTTTCTATACAAACCTCAGGAGAACAGCTCACCGGTTGTCTCGTTTCTTTTTTTCCTCCAATAAATAGCAGTCCGTTCTTCCTGCTTGGGCTCGCTTGCCCGTCCTTGTTTGTTTTGCCTGCCCGTCAGTTGCCTCCAATGCGGAACATTGTTTATTTGTGCCTTGCAAGGGAACGAACCAGCCCTAAAGCAAATCACGTGCGGCCCAGGGCTTGGGCCTCATTTGCGTGGGGCAGGTCTGCAGGAGCCGCCCTGTGTGCAAGTTCCGTCCCTTTTCCTTGGATCCTGCTTCCCTAACCTCCCCCTGGCTCCATGTCCCACGTGGGCTGCAGTGTCCACGGTTGGGGAGGTCTCCAGCTGCTGGAGACCTCAGATTGAGGGAGAGCAGACAAAAGACATGCACAAATTCTTGTGAAATACCAGTTATATTTCTATTACTTTTATAGCAATATAATACTTTACACAGGAGCGGGAAACATACTTTCAAATCAGTTGCTTTTCTTTTTAAATTACCTGTACACCTACATGACATGTTTATGTGATAAGAACAAGATTTTGCTGCTTACTGAAGCCCCTGACTTTCAGTCCCACAACGACACAGTAAGCACCCAGGACCTGCAAGGTTTTCTTTGCCCATTCAGATAAAGCCTGTTTTATAAACACTAGGATTGCATTGCAATATCCATTTTTATATATATTTTTATATATATATTAAAAAGAAAACAACTCAGCTTTTATCCTTTATAAATACATCATACATAAAACATGTTCCCAAAATACATTCATGCGTTTTCCCCTTCCAAAGGTCCCCGCTTGCAGCCCGAGTGTCCGAAAGCTGCACAGGGCGGGTGAGCACATGGCAACGGATCCAGGCGAAGGTTACGGAAACCTTTTGGCATTTGTGTGCTGCTGGGCTTAATTCCTGGGGAAAAGCAGCTCCCGGTGCCCCCCGTGGCCCCCTGCCTATCCCCATCTGGAGAGATAATGTTTGGAGGTGCAAGCGCTCCAAACCATGCACTTTTGTGCCCAAAACACTGGCCTTCTGAAGCCAGCTCCCAGGCTTTGGTTGCAGATCTGCAAACACAAGGGGTTGCTTATTTGTTTTTTAAAGCCACTCAAGGGATGGAGATTGACCCCAGTTTCTTTTATGCCCCCTGGCACCGTGTGCCCCATGGGCAAAGCGGGAGACTCAACGGGGAGCTCGGGGCAGATTTGGTCCTTTGGCAGCGAACTGAAACCAGCTTCCCATCCTGCGCCCGCTGGAGGAAACATAAATATACAAAATATACAAAATATCTACAGAGTAAATCTAAATAGCACCTGGCACAGCGGCAGTGCCAGTTGTGCAGCTCCGCACTGCACGTCCTGCCCCCGGGAGCAGGTTTTACCGTGCGGGAGGCCCGGGGCTGGCCCCAGGAGCCATACCTGGATTTTTTTGCCTGTGCAAATATTGGCAGACTAAGCAATAAATTGGCCTGATTGGGGATGTATAGGGGAGCCTGTAACCCAGACGTACCCCTGATAGACACCAAAATCCTCTTCTTTACCCCTTAGAAATGACACGTTCAATATCGCAAGTGCACATTCAAAGAGCATTAAGAGGGTCGCAATCCAGCACCCACTCTACCCCAGACAGTCTGTCTTTATGGCAAGTTCTTCTTTAAGCTGACAGTCTAGAGAAGTAAAAAATAAACTCATTGTTTTTGCCACAATACCCCAAAACAACGTCTTTACAGAGCAAACCAAGAGCAGCTTTGCATAGATCCTCTTCTCGGGTGTCCCTGCGCCCCGCAGCAAAGCATCCCTTGGACAACAGCAGGAAACAAGTGCAGGTTCAGCACAGTGCATTGCAAAAGGCATCGCCTTTAAACAACCAAAGCCAAGGGCACGGGCTACTTGCTTTGCATACGGTAATTTAAGGGCCCTTTGTCCTCTTTGCAATGCAGATTGCAGCACAACGGGACGCTTTTTAGGCTTAAGAAGCCCCAGTTCAAGCTTTGCTACAATTGGCTTTATGGTGGAGACATTAGGGACCAGATGCTCTTGTGGTTCAAGCCACAGGCTCCATTGGAGTTACGGGTGCTACTTCCACTGGTAGAGGACATCGTCCTGGCTTGTTGGAGACATAGAATAAAGCTATAGTAGCCCTTTTTAAACATAAAATTAAATAACTGCATATATGGCATCAGCGCACAACTTTAAGTGTGCTTCTGCTGTTAAGAAAATAGCAAGTACACCAGTGGTTAATTAAATTACCCTTTTTGAGCTAAAAAAAAGCAATAATATTACTATTAATTTAAAAACCCTAGGAACTGAGTGACGTCTTGTATTTTTGAGACCGAGGGAGGGACAGTCATTGCACATTTATGGTGCTATTTGTCCTCGTCGCTCTGCAGCGGAGGTTTGCTCTCCTGGAGGTCACCGTTGCCGTTTTCAGACGTGCCCGAGCTCCCCGGAGCAGATTCTGCAGGAGGCGGTTTGTAGAGTAAACAGGCGACTATGAAAAAGGTGGTTCCCAGCACCTGCAGCCACGGAAATAGCTGTTAGTCTTGTGAATTCCCTCCCCAAACTGAGTCCAGTCCGGAGCCGGTGCCGCTCAGCAAAGCAGGACCACACGGTGCCCTCGAGCATCCTGCGCCCCACATTGTGCCAGGGATGGAAACCAGAGGTCTCCCAGTTTGCAAGGACAAGTCCTGGAAATCCGAGTGCAGAGTGTGAATTTGCCAGCTGTTCGCTTTTGGGATGAGATTTGCTGGTTGGATTTTAGGGAGGTTACACTGGGGAGCAGGCCCAGACACGGCAAAAATCAGAAGTTATTGGGCTCCACAGCAATGAGACACGTTAAATCTCCCAGGTTTGGACAAGGATGCGCACCCGGAGCACAGCGCGGTGCAGACCCACACTGCCAGAGCTATTTTCTCAAAGGGTTTTGAAAGCCTCTTTATCACAGCATCTGCTAAGCCCTGCTCTGTGAGCCAAGTGCTTGTTTGGGAGCAGTTAAAATGATGCTTTTGAGCTAATAACTATGAAACATGCTGCTAAGCTCCTGTATTTCCTAGCAGTGATCAGGGAATGGTTATTTACAGCTTGCCCACAGTGACCTCTTTCCCTCTCCCTAACACACTGCAGTCATGTATTTAATTCCATTTCTAGCAAAAGTGACTCCAGGAATTGTTAGGAGAAGAGGAGATTTTTCATGTGCTGCAACAAAAACTGTAAGCCTAGGAAATAATGAGAATAAAAGAGAATGATAGTGCCCGAAGCACCATTACATGGCAAGAAGCAAATGGAGCTTTGCCTCCTGTAAGATTTCCTCAATTATAGGATAATTTGTGCTGTGGGCAGAACCACCTAACACAGCTCTGCAAAATCCTCTCTCAGTGCAATATGCAGCCTGCTGTGGGCACCTGCGGGCGCTGTAGGCGAAGGGAAGAAGAGGCATCACCTTGTAGACGAGTCCGGCAATGAGGGTGTAGCGGCTCATGGCTGAGTTCTGGTAAACGTAGCAGGACCCTTGCTCGCCGCACTGGTCCTGCCAAAGCAGGCAGGATTTGTCAATCATGGAGCCGAAGGCGATGGGGCCGGGAATGCCTCCTGCGGGGAGAGGGAAGGGGCCTTCAGGGGACAGCTCTGCACCAGCCCTGCCACGGGCTCTGCGTGTTCATGCACCTTCTGCTGCCCCAGAGCGGTGGGAGCTGCTCTGTTTGCTGTGATCAGCTCCCTGCTTCAGCTTGCAATTGCATGCAAAGAGAATTACCTTTTTACGAGTGCACAGGTGAAAGATCACAGAATCACAGAATGGTTGAGGTTGGAAGGGGCCTCTAGAGACCATTTGGTCCAACCCCCTTGCTCAAGCAGGGACACCCAAAGCACGTGGCACAGAGTCGCTTCCAGGCAGGTTTGGAACATCCTCCTCTCAACATCGTATGCGTTATCCCCCTCCTTTCCAACCCAACATCTTTCTTCAGAAATAACAGGCTCTGACGTGCTCCACCAAACCAACCAGAGCCAATTCACCCCGCGCCCTACCTAGAGTTCGGACCACGATCCACTGGATCCCCAGCGCGAACGACCTTTGCCTGTCGGAGACACATCTGCGGAGCAAAAAAAACGGGATCATTGGAAAAAGCTGCACAGCTATAGGCAGCGGGATAAAAGGGAGACTGGGATTTCGGGTGTTTCCCACGGCACTTACCGCAGAGTTGCTGTCAGAGCGGGAATACTGCTGAGGAAGGTGAAGAGGATCACGACGAACATGAAGAAGAGGAGCAGGGGCCTCTTGGCGCAGGAGGAGGTGCATTTCCCGGCCTCGGCCTCGCCAGGGCCGGAGCGGCGGCTCGCGGCGACGCAGCTGCACTCGCCGTAGACCTGGGGAACCAACGTGCATGGTCAGTTTGTCCGCAGAGCCCTCCAAGGGCCACGGCCAGGCTGCACACACAAAAATTCAGGGAGAACCCGTTGATTTGGCTACCAGAATGGAGAGAACCAGAATCAGGCTGCATTCCTGACACACCTCTGCTTTCAAGAGAGGTTGTTAAATAAGACACGGACTTTTCCTGGGGTGTCAGTGCCACCTCCTAAGCACCCAGCCTTGGGGACCTTCTCCAACGCTCCCAGGAGGGGTCTAGCCATCAGGTCTACCTGCTGGCCCACGTGATGCTCAACTCCATGCGGGCATTTCCAGAGCAGCCAGGCTCTCGGAGCACATGTTGATGCCTCCCCAATGCCCGGCGCTTGCAGACCTACCTTCTTGCCGCTCCTGAGCCTCCTGGATGCCCTGCAGCCCGCGTGGCAGGGCGAGTAGTACATGACGCCGTCGCTGCCGCACACGGGGCTGTAGGTCTCGCGCAGGCAGCCGCACTCGGCGTTGCAGGCGGCCGACAGGTTGAGGCGGCCTCCCGGCAAAGCGCTGCAGGAACACGGGACCCGTCAGGCCCAGAGGTGCCTTTTTCCAGGCAGAAACAAGGTGGAATCACGGGAGAAGGGTGGACGATAGGAGATGCTAATAGCTACCTAGAGCGGATGGGCCAGGCATGACACTGGGGTAGGGAAGGGTTTCATTTGCTTTGATTTTAAATGTGAAACATTGCATCTGGAGGTGCTGATATTTCCTAGACTACATAAGGGACCTGTTCCATAAACGCCCATTAATTGTATAAATTTGGACATCTGTATTTTGGGGATATGACTCTCACTCTCAGCATCTGCCTATGACACTGACAATGCAGTTACACTGGACACGATCATCTATCACCCACACGGTAACACAACAATAACATTAGCACCATATTTGTTATCCTTATGTTCTGACCATGTTATCCTTATTTTCTGCTATCCTTTTTTTCTGACCATGTACAAGACAAGGATTATCATTACCTTCCCTCGTACATCTGAGTTACTCCTGCCATAGGCATGTTAGGGCAGTGAATGAAAAAGATGAAAATAGCCAGCAGACTTGACACGGTGCAGAGTAAACACAGTTTGATGATTCCCGAGCAGCGGAGTTTAAATTTATTCACAAGAAATCCTCCCAGGAATGTGCCTCCCCCTCCAGCCGGCACAACGAGATAACCTGGAAAAAGAAAAACCCACAAATATGTTTAGAAATGCCAGCAAGAGGGTTCTGTATATGTTAACTGCAGTGTTTCTGCACTGTTCTGCAGTGTTTTTGCAGCCCTTTGGCCACAAAGAAATGGTTTTCTTACCGAAAAAGGTAGCAGCTTCAGAGGCACTTAAACTAAACTGAGACTCGAGGAACTTGGGTCCAAACGTGGACATGCCCGCAATGAGGGTGGCCTCGGTGGCGCCCGCCAGGCAGAGGAAGATGAAGGTGGGATTCTTCAGGAGCAGCAGTACGGACCTGGCAAGGACAAATATTTAGGAACTGAATCTCTGTGGCACATTTTGATTTCAAGTCTGTCCCCAGTTCCATCCCCAATTTCATCCAGGGGATGAAATTGTACTTCATATTTATGTACATGTTACCCATACATGCCCTCCCCGAGAGTGATAACCTATATTAATCACATTTTCTTTTGCAACTTGTAAGAAAGACCAAGTAAACCATTTTATATGGAAGAATAACCTTCAAGATACCTTACACTTCACTGGAAAACAGAAAGAAGTCTTTCTCCCACAACCTAGGCACAGTTTTACTTTAAGATTCATGTGTATGTTGAACAAATACATTTTGTTTTTGACCCACTGGGATTTAATAGAGAGACACAGATATTCCTGAAAAATTGCCATGTGTCATTTATATGCAGAAAGATGATGCAGAAATGATTTTGAGACACAGAAACCGCTTCAGGCGAGTAGGATGGTCTCAATTATGTTCCACTCGCTCGGATATTGGACCGAGAGGGTTTTCGGTGCTTTGCAGGGTTTGCTTTGTAGCTAGCCGGACCTGCTGTCACGTAACTTTCCGCGAATTTTGCACGAGTGCGTCAAACATCACAGCCCAACATCCCTATTGGAAGGCTGGAGCGGTGCAGCTCGTGGGGATGCAATGGATCTCTCGCTGCCTTGGAAGTGGGAACCACCTCACTGTTTTAGAGGAAACAGGATAAAAGCAATTGCGGGAAAAGCGCGTGAGCTGAGTTTCCCTCAGCCAGAAACAGCCACCTATGCTGAGGCTCAGCATAGGATACAGCTGCATTTCAGGGATTTGTGCACTGTTACTAATGTGAAGCAGGCAAGTTCAATACAGTAGAAGCATAAAGAAGTTAAAAGACAGAAACACCTCTCATTCTTACCCCTTGATTTCCAGGAGCTTTATGATAACCACCGCCTAGCTGTTAGGATTAGTTCAATTTACAAAACAGCTCTCTAGGACCAAACTTTTCAACCATGCTTTACTTGAAAGCAAAAAGCCTAAAATTCTGACTAGCAAACATACTACCTGGAGCTCTCGGCTGATGTATAAACTGTATGAATGCTTCCAACTTTTCAAGAGAAAAAGAAGGAGCTAATTCCTGGCTCTAGGTGTGACTTGGGCCCTGTGGCCAAAGGCCATGGGCTAGACCTGGAGGCAGGAAGACGGGGAGGAATTCCTTTCAGCACTAGGATTAAGGACATTGTTTGCAGGCTCTAGGTGTAGCTGTGCATACAACTGCTGCACATAAAAGCTTAACAAAGGCAATAAAGATCTTTTCATTGCTATCAGCAGTATTTTAACCATGACCAGAAATTGCCCAACTCTTCTGAAGTGTTGGCTTCCTCCATCCTTGCAGCCCATGGGATTTTTGAAGCTTAGCATTGCCAGGAGAGCATCCTGCTGCTTAGAAACGTTTGCTCCTGCAAGTCTTTGCTCACACAGGTTCACGGGGTGCTCTTCCCTCGTGCAATGATCCTCGTAAATCTAGTTAGGACAAAGTCCTCCTGCCCTGCCTCTGCACGGCTGCATGTGCACCCTGCTCATAAAGGACACCCAGGGATATTTCATGTGAGCAGCCAAAGTACAGCATGCAATAAATAAAAGTATGCAGACAGAATCAGAAGAAAGGAAGATGCAATTTCATCAGACCCTTTCAACCCAAGAATTAAGACTGAAGTGTCTTCAGGGCAGGGTTTAAGCTGTATGGGCTGTGTTCCTGTAAACTCCTGTTATTTGGAGAGCTGTAAATACAGCAATTCTTTAAACAGTGACTGTTTGAAGAGAAGCCTGACAGCTTCCAGCAGTATTTTATTTCATCAGTATTTATGTTTATCTTCTATGAGGTTCTTTATGTCTGTAATGTTGGAAAACACGTAGCATCTGATCCCTTATTAAAAGAAAGGCGACAGGGTCCCTTGTCCTTGTCCTCCACACGGTTCCGCATGAATGCAAGTGCTCACAGATGTGATCTCTTCTTCAGTGCAAGCTTCTGGATCAGCAGCCCTTTAAGGCACTTCCCTTTTACTAATCAAACCCAGGAAACACAGCAGCCTACTGGGTTTGCCCTTTCGAAAGAGGAAGCATTTCTGAGGTCCTACGATAAGAGAAACCACA
Organism: Crypturellus tataupa; assembly: GCA_034781795.1. NCBI lineage: Eukaryota > Metazoa > Chordata > Aves > Tinamiformes > Tinamidae > Crypturellus > Crypturellus tataupa. The sequence continues at coordinate 1,634,866 of JAWLRI010000863.1, read as the reverse complement.
TTAACGCGTGGGCTGATGCGACCTCTTGCTTGATGTAAGCGGAGTTGCCCACCTCGAGGTGCTCTTTGGGATGCTTTGGGATGCTCCCAGAGGATGAGCTGGCTCCGCACCTTTGCTGAGGAGTCTTCACCAAGAACCAGAACACGATTTGTGCAAGCAGGGCAAGGAGCACAGAGCGCTGTGCCTTAGCTGCCCTGTTTGTGTTGGTTTTAGTCACAGCCTTATCATTATTTAAATGCAGGTTTTGAATTTAATTTCCGCGTAGGGAATAAGTCGTGACCTCGGAAAATGGCACCTAGTCAAGAATGCCATTTAATAACAATATTGAATTCTGTTCAACGTAATATTCTTCATAAAACTGCCTCAGCCCCTGGTAAACTGCCTACAAAATCTCCCGCAAACTCAAACTGTTCCTTCCTATGACAGAAGTAGCATTGGTACAATACAGACAGACCAGTGCTGACAAATGCTCTTCTTAGCACTCGTTGCAGTCCTCCTTTACCAGGGCAAAAGCAAATGTCACACCTTAATTTGGAAAATAAGTGCAGGCAGCTGCAGCAGATTTGGCAATGTTCAGTGTTTGTGTTGTGCAGCTGCCGCATGGAGATGCATGGGAGAGGTACAGGAAGGTAAAGTCCCCTTAGTGACGGCCTATTTGCCTTCCAAAAGGAAATGACACCCAAGTGACGCAAAGTCTCTCTCCAATTCCCCATCTCGGACTTTCAGCTAACACCAGGCTGTAAGCAGAGAAGCATCTCCCCATCTTTCATTTAAATAATACTCACTCCCACCAAAAATAAATAAAATAAACAAATTAAAAACATCAGAGGCTTCAAACATCTATGGCAAGTGCTCCCTGACTGAAAGGCTGCAATTTAGTTTGGTTCCTTGCTTCTTCCAGCCCAGTGCTCTAAGATTCCTTTAAGCCAATTGCTACTAAATGCATTTGGCACGAGCGCTTGCAAACGCTGCACAGACAAGCAGCAGCCCTACGATCAAGCTCGCTGCTGTATCACAGCCTTGCAGGAGAGATGGGAAGGAAAAGAAACACATAAAAGGTGCCTGGAAGATAGAAAAGCAAAAAGGATGCCAAGAATAAAAGAGAAAGGGAACCGAAAGCTAAAATCAAGCATCTCTTGCTTCCTGAATTTGAAATGAAGATAAGACTCATTTTCATCTTTTTTTCTCCCCACTCTTATTAAGAGGACAAAATAGGGACAAGACAAAAGTAAAAGAAAAAAGAAGATTAGAGAAGAGAGAGGAGACATTGGACAACACCCAATTGTGCCAGGTGAGGCCAGACACAAGCAGACAGGAAGAAATAACGAGGGAGAATTAAGTGACAATGTCTGTGCACATAATATCACTTAAAGATTGGCACCAAGCCACCCTCTATAAAACTTAGCATATTATATGTGACTGTAAGTGATTCTTCGTCACATGGGGAATGGGCTTCTGAAGGCAGTATCCAGCCAGGGTTTCCATTTAAGCCACTTTGCCTGGCTTTGAGCGGCGGGGAGGTGACTGCCAGTTATCCAGAGCGAGCTGAAAGCCCCTGGCAGCCGATGGGAGCAGGCAAACCCCTTTGTGGGAAAGTGTCATTGCTCTGTTTGCAGGTGGGCAAAATCTTTTAACCTGTGTTGCAGAGAGCAAGCTGGATTTGGGCTCATTCCTCTCGATTATGGGGAGAGACCCCTGACATCCCGCGCGGGAGTCTCACCGAGGCAGATCTTTAACCGTCTTGCCGAAGTCGGGATCTGCTGCTTTTTTGTGGCTCCCGTCCTTGAGCTGATGGGCCTCCGACACCCTCATCACGATGTAGCGCTGCGATCCTGAAAGCCAGAGGCGGAAAAGCACGGAGAGGACGTGAGATCCGGGCTGTGGATGCTGCACGTGCTGAATTCACAGGGGGAAAGGCAGCGCAGCAGCCGCTGCCAGCCAGGCTGACTCAGCTGCACTGCTGCTCAGCAGTGGTTATTGTCGGAGAGGGACTGCTTTTTTCCAACGAATGCTTTTATCCAGGCCTATATTCCCTCTCCTTCCCAGGAACCAGCAAGCGGTGCCCGAGATCCTACCCGTGACACCCAATGCCCCTGGGAATCTCCATGATCCATCCCAGCCTGGTCTCCAAGAAGACTCCTCTCTCTCTGCAGTCTCTGTTATTAGTGGGACAAGAGCAGGGAGCTAGGTAGCTGGAAAACCAAAGGTGGGGAATGAGTGTATGAATTATGCTTGAAAACACTCGAATCTCTTTTTTTGCCTAGCGCTTCCCCAACTTTGCCCTGTGCCCAATACACATGATGGAGGTATCACCCAGGGGATGGAGGGAGGTAGCGAGGCCGGTGCACCGCACACCTGCGACTTGTGCAAAGGGGCAGCAGCGACAACCAGGGGCAACGCAGAGAGGGCAAAGGAAGGGGAGGCTTCACAGCGGCAGATGTGAGACCAAAGACGCACGTGCAGGGCAGAGCCCACAGGGAAAACGACTCCTGCTGCTGCTTCTTCCCTGCACGAGCGCATATGGCACGTGAGCCTGAGCCAGGGCACGGGGACGCTGCCAGAAGGCAACTCTCCAGCAAGCAGGGACACGCTGTTGTGCCCTGGGGTCGCCAAGATCTAGTGACAGATCCCTCTTCCCACGCCAGCGTGAGGGAGCTGATTTGTAAGGTCTCATTTACAGCCTCGTCACAACTCACTGCCCAGAGGGACCCGGCAGCTGACGCTGCCCATGCGCGGCAGCCAAAAGTGCAGGTGGGACCCCAACCCCGTCCCTTGTCCCTTGCACCCTGCGCTCAGCGGTGCCCGTACCGGGGAGGCGGTGAGGGTAGCCCAGGATGGGGATGGAGATGAGCAGGGAGGCCGCTCCGGCGCCGAGGAAGCCGATCCACCAGGCGCCCACCCAGTGCGTGTTTTCCGGGGTGATGTCGATCCTGTAAGAAACACGGGAAAGGGACACAAGAGGGAAAGGTGGCGGTTTGAAAAGCAGGAGAGCTCAACTCTCCTCTTCCAGACAAAATTTCCTAGCAGAAACATAAAGTTCCCAAAATCCAGACCAACACCCCAACCAGAACAGTCTGCAAACCCGGGCAGAGTCTATTTTGCCCCAAATTGTCTGGTTTAATGAGTGACTGCTCAGGAAACCACATTATTTCACCCTCCCTTAATCTCTACTTTGCACATGCACCTCCTCAGGTTTCATTTGTCCTTTGGGGGTTGCTGCGATCATCATTCAATCCCAGACCCATCCTTTGGGAAAAACCCGGGACATCACTCATTTCATCGCCCACAAGAAGCCCCTGGGCACCCAAAGGGATTTTTGAACCCATTTGCTCACTAAGAGGACTCCAAGATAACAAGAGAGAGCAATAAATTGGAAATCCTCCTCCAAGATAATAGTAGAAAGCAATAAATTGGAAATCCTCCGGGGAGGGGAAGAGATTGGATCTGGATCTCGGGGAGCAAGAGCAGCACGGTTGGCAGTGGTGCCAAATGAGGGAACTCATTCAGAAAATGCACCTGCTGCTCGCAGCCCAATTAGGGCAAGCAGGGCAGCGTGAGGACGGATTTGGGCTGACAGGTGGGTGAGCAATTTCCCTCCGGTGACAGCATGCGAGTCCCCCCCGCCCCGGCGCGCCGGGCACGCGCCCGCCTCGCCATCCTCCGGATCTTGGGACCCCAAAGGAAACGTATAGCATAAAGGAAAAGGAACAAGATGGTGTTTTAGCGACTTACTCTCTGCCAATTTCAGTATAAATATTTAGAAACATTCCTCCTACCAGATAACCCGCTGCAGGCCCAAGGATTGCAGCAGTGTAGAAGACGGCTGGAAGGGAAAGGAAGACACATTAGATGGACCCGATGGTCTTGGAGGTCATTCCCAACCACTATTCCTTACACTCCAGCACTGTGGCACAAACAGGACAACAACCCCAGGCCACCAGGCTGTGGTGACCCTCCTGGGGGACACAGAAGTGAATATCGTGCTCGGATTTGCTCATGTTTGAGGGTTTTCCCCTGCCGACACCTGCGCTGCAGCGGAGGCCCCTGCGGCTCTGCAGGGCGGATGCAGCAGGGAGGTTTCAGCACTCATTAAAATCATTCCCGCCTGCAAATAGGTGGGGGGAAAAATAATCAAATCCGACCAGCTGCTGCTTCTTGTGGATTTTCACCCCAGTTGTTATTTAGAACAAAAGATGGGAGCATCTCTTGGGAAATCTCCCTACTTTATTGGGTGCCAACTCCGGGTGCCAACCCCGATGGCCCGGGCATCCCTGCGCTCACCAATGTACACGGGGGAGTAGTTGGTCTTGACGTTTTCGTCGAGGTAGGTGACGCCGAGCGTATAGAGCGGCGTGGCGCCCGCGCCGTGCAGGAACTGGCCCAGCATGAAGACGAAGCGGTAGCCGGCGAGGCCGGAGGCGGCTTGAGCGCACGCCTCGCTGCGGTTGGCCCCGCAGGCGCCCGTGTCCTCGGAAAAGCGCCCCGCGTAGCGGCCAGCGGTGAAGTGGGGCAAGGCGAAGAGCAGGGAACCCAACCCCATGACCAGCACGCCCCAGCCCAGCCAACGCGGCTTGTGGCCGTTGCCGCCGAAGTAGCTGACGAAGGTGAGGCAGACGCAGGCGGCGATGTCGTAGGAGCTGGCGATGAGGCCGCTCTGGTAGCTGCGCAGGTCGAAGCGCCGCTCGATGGACGTCACCACGGTGTTGATGAAGCCGTTGACCGTCATGCCCTGCAGGAAGGAGGCCGCGCACAGGAAGAAGAGGATGCCCTTGGGCGTGTTGAGGAGCTGCAGGCAGCCCGGCGTGAAGGCGCCCCAGCCGCACGCCAGCTCCTCGCCGTCCTCCGCCGCGGCCGACACGTACTTGATGCCCTCGGCGTACGCCGCGCGCTCCTCCGCGCCGCCGGGGCACAGCGGCTTCGTGCACGAGTCCGACGGGCTGCTGGCGCCGGAGCACGCGGCGCCGTTCCTCACAGGGGCGTCCCGAGCCTCCGTGGGGCTCGATGCGAAGCCCAAGCCGTTGTCGAGCGGCGGCGCGGGAGGGCTGGGGAATATGAGTGTCTGAGCGAAAGGGAAGCCGTTCTCGCTGGTTAAATTGTGCGGCATTTCCACGGACGGGGAAGCGGAGCCAAGCGGCGTGTTGGGGTCTGCTGGGATCAGGATATTGCTCAGGATTGCTTGGGATCGCTTGCCGGGATGGAGCAAGGATTCAATGGCCAAGGAGCTGCAGTCTTTGGTCTCAGGTCAACAGGAAGACAACAAACACCTGAACCAGGAACGCTTCATCCTGCAAAGAGAAGAGGAGATGCCATTAAACTGGCATGGGAAGCATGACCAAGCTAAAGCCAGCGCTGCTGTCCTTGGAAAGACCCTCGGACACATCCACAGAGTCTGGTTCCACATAGTCTTGAGTCCACCCAAGCCTGGGAGGAGGTGGGGACATCTGGAAGGAACCACGGGCTTCTCTGTGTCTTCGCTGGTTCCTGGGGGAGGCTGGATGTCTAAACGAGGCTGCACACCTCAACGTGCCTAAAATTAGACCATGTTAATCCCAGCTTTTCAGTGCAAACGGGTTTTTAAATAGAAACATCTGCTTGGCAGAGCTTTGATTTCATAGGAAACTGCACCAAAGCCTCCCAAGTGCTGTGCATTTGTAGGGTACTTTTACTTAAATACAGTGGTGTTTCAGCCATGAATTTCCACTTACTCATGAGTGTTTTGGTACCTCAGTTACTGGGGTACCTTTAATCACAGGAAGAAAACATATAAGCATAAAAAAAGGCATAAAAATAATCCATTAAAGGCATTCTCGCTACCCATTGAAGCCCCTTATCCTTTTTTTAGGTTCATTTTAGTTCAAAGCAATTCTGCTTTGACACTCAACCCTTGCTTGGCCAAGCACAGCCCTTCTCCTGTGCGAACTATGCAGAAAGCAAAAAATTTCCTGCTGTTCAAAGTCCTTTGGTCTCCTTCATATGATGCTAATAGCGGCTTATAATTATCCCCAATTTTTCCGCAGTCAGATTGATTTTATTTCAGGCCACTAGATCTGTTTACAGCTCTTGACTAGGATCCTTCCTATAACTAATTAGACTGCACTGGGGAGCAAGCCGGGGGGCACAGCACCTGACTCCAAACGGATTACGGATCGAGCACTGCCTCTTGCAACTGCTTCTCGTGCTGCTCTGTCTTAGCAGCCCAGCATCCAACCACCGCCAGCTAAAAGGGGTATTTTTTTGGTTAAGTGCAAATGTGAACAGTAATTTATGAAAATACTAAAGTTCTCCCTTAAATAATGATCTTAAATATGCAAAAAATGCTCGACAAAAATATTGATTGCAGAATAGCTTCAGCGCCCTGCGTTTTGTAATCGCTAGGAGCTGGTGAGGAGCTGCCAATATTTGTCCAAGAGGTTCCTATAAAAAAACTCTTCTCTTTATATTGCAACAGCCTCCCAAATGGCGAACGGGGAAAATGGTCATTGGTTTTCCCAACAAAACAGGCCATGTTTTGATCACTGTAATCCGGGGAAACTGCAGCCTTTGGCCAAGAAGTCAATGTGCCTGTGAGCTCTGGAAAAGTGCATTGATCATGAGCCATGGAGCAGCAGTGCCCGTTGCTTTTGGTGCTGGTGATTCTCACCACCGAGGCAGGGACCTGGCAGCATTAGATGCTTTGAAGACCATTAAGGTCCTATTCCCACCTGGGAAGGGCAGATGATAGACCAAATATGCAACATACAACTTTAAAGGGATATTTTTTAATTCACAGGGTACTTTGCAGATCCACAGCCTGAATAACTTCTAATTCCGCTGGCTGCCCTCAGTGTAGGATAACCCAGAAACACATTTATAGTTCCTAAGAAACTTTTACTCTGTTAAAAGCCATTTTCTTTGGATGTTGCCAGTACAAAAGTCTCTAGGCTACTGTTAGCACGTGTAAATGCAGAAGCTAAGTGAAAGCTTTGAAATTTAGCTGCAGAGACATATTTTTGTAATGTGCTGTCGTAAAAAATATAGCATCTTAGATGAAGGGCTGTAATTTAAAACTCTTTTCTTCCCTCCAATGTCTTTATGACTCTTACAGCTCTAAATCTGTCTTCTTAGCTTTGGATGCAGTATTGGAAGCAGTAAATAAGAGTGCTGTAGCCCTCTCAAATCACATGGGTGCGTTTGTTAAAGTTTTCTTTATCTTGAAGCAGCAGAAGTCTGTGCACCCAGATCCCAGTGCCTGCATCGTCCTCCCATTCCAATCCAGAAAGAGAAATGCAGGGAAAACACATTCCCAATAAAACAACACATCTTCCTTCGAGGCAACAGATATTCCACACACAGAAGTCTCTTTTTCTACCCCAAAGGTCTCTCCTTGCCCTTCTCCAGCCCTATCAATTTGTATCCATGTGTTCCATGAAGGAAGCCAATTTGCTACACACTAATGCCCATCAAGCTGCTTTTTATCCCCCAGAGCATTTCTGAACTGTAACTGACACTCACTAAGAATATCAGTTTTCATGTGAGCCATATGCCACTTTAGAGGACAAAACATAATCTCGAGTAAAAAAAAGAAAAAAGCCCTTAATGCAAATCATTCTTATTCATCTCAGTCATACATTTATTGCTTATCATTTATGTCTATTTTTACTGACTCAGCTGGTGATTTCTTGCTTACTTTGAACCATTCCCAATGCTATTATCTTCAAGCTACAGATTTATTCATTCTACAGTATGATTTTATCTGAATTTTTAAAGATATACAGCTGGTTCCAGACTATCAACATTACCAAGTCAAAATGAGGAAAGTAGCCAGGCAATGAAAGCATTTGATCTGTATTTCATTATGAACCATGTAAAGATTCAACCCCCCTAATATTAAACATTAAATCAATAGCAAAACTTACAAGCTTTCCATCAGATGATCACTTTGAAAGTTGCAGGACCAATTAAAAGCATTTTGTGTCTCTGCTGGGGACTGCGATTAGATCGATGCTGTGGATAGCTCATAACTGGCATGTGAAATAATCCCATTTGCTGAAGTGCGCCTGGGAACAGCTGACCTTCCCTTTTCCACGATGCTTTTTGACTTTTATAGTGTATTACTAGGGGAAGCAACATCCATCCCAACTTCGAGCACCATTTAGGGTACGGGGATGGACTTGGCCAGTTCTCAGCTCCCGGGTGCGTGAGGAGCTCTTTGCTACAGGACTTCAGGATGAGCCTCCCCATCCGCTCCCAGCACCTTCCACATTTAAATCCCACTTTTCCCTATCGGAGGATGTGGAACCAAGCGCCTGGGGACAGCACAGGGGGCTCAAGGTTGTCTCAATTCCCCTCCCCTGGTGCAGGAGCCATCCCGACCTTGCGACATGGACACTGGCTATGGTAAAGCACAAGTCTGAGTTTGAGGCTCATCTGTTGCTCCCAGAAGGGACAAATTCATCCGGGCTTGCCATTTCCCTTTCCCTAGTGACATATATTGATTCATTTCTTCTCGGGTAACTTGGGCAATGAGGATTATCTGCATTACCCCTGTCGCGGATGATGGGCACCATACGGATAAAGTGCCATCCACTCCCCAGCTTAGCAACAGGAAAACCCATTGGGGACAAGTGGGACAAATCCCCAGCAGGGCTCTGCAAACGGGGCTGCTCCTCAGGGTGCTGACGGAGCTAAAAGGGAGATAAAAGAGTAAATCAGGCTGTTCCCTGCTCATGCAACACTGTAAACCATTCCCTGGCAGGGAAAATCTCTGCAACAACTGCCCACTTTAGGAGCAGATCTAAAGAGCATCCCGGGAATAACCCCCACAGATCCATGTGCCACCTTCTTGGGGTGAGAAGGCTTCTAGAAACAGAAGAAAACAGCAGTGCCCTGGTCCCATCCTCACATTTGGAGGTGTTTTTACATGATTACTCCCACAGAAGTCTGTATCATCCCACAGAGCAATAGAAGTTGCCTTTAAGACATCACACGGACAAGGCCACCTTTATAATTAAATAAATTGCAGATAGGAAAGCTTAGCGCTTGCAAAATCCTTTGTATGTTTTCCAAGCACTTTGCACTCACTAGCAAATTAATGCAATAACAGGCAAGAAATCGGGAAGGTGGCTTGGATAATTTTCAATTAGCTGCCGGAAGACTCTTTGAAGATAAATCTCTCCAGATTTTCTGAGCTTAGTTATTGTCCCAGCTTATCTGTGCAAATACAACTGGCTGCAGCTGCCTTAGACCATCTTTAAGAAACTTGCAGTACCGATGCACAGGGTGGATTTAACTGGCTGACTATACTCTGCTATAGTAAAGATTACCCATACAGAAGGTATTTTTATAATTTAATATAAAAGGTATTTTTATAATTTAATACCTAACTCCCTCCCCAGTAATGCTACCTTTACATTAATATCTTTTTCTTCCCATAAATTTGATCAAATGGAAACACTTTCATGCTAGCACTAGTGAAAAAAATCTCTTTTCCCTTTTGCATACCTGAAGGTTTTCCTTGCCCACGGGACAGACTTTTTGTGGGTTATTTGCCTCGAATGGGAGCACAATTAGATACCTATACCAGCACACTATGAATTTCCACCTTCTTCCAAACCTTTCTATAATAATAACAAAAATTATTATTATAAAAAATGTAATAATAATAATTTTAAAAACCAAAGCAGAACACCATCCTGTTTTGCACAATGCAAAGATGCTGGGTATGTTATAAATAAAATAAGATAATGCTGACAACTACCATGGTTTATGGGAACCTGATTCTTTTTCATTCTCCTGGTTTGATCAGCATGAATTAAAGCTGAAAAGGGCAAACCCAAGGAAATGAAACCATGAAACTTTGAGGAAGTCATCTCACAAGCAGATGGATCTGGCACTAGGAATATAGGCCCTTCTGTTGTACGCTGTGTGTTAAGATTATATAGAATTATTGCATCCTCTTGATAAACAGAAGGCAATAGTCATTGCTGGTGTAGTCAAGTCCCTGAAACGGTTATCAAGGTTTTTTATTACACTGCTGGTGAATAACAGGCTTTCATCTGGCTCTCTTACCGCGAGTGAATGATCAATTTGTGCACTACACAAGGCTGCAATCCACTCACAGGGTATCGGGAATCCATTTTTGCCTTGATTGGGAGTTAGCAAAAGCAGAAACGCGATCGTGCTTGGAGCTGGAGCTATTTATGCACTAGCTCAGACCCGCGCCCCTCTTTCCACTGTCACCCATCCAAAAACCACAAAATGATCTAGTGAAATTCAAACATTTCCCTGTTTGTTTGCTTGGGTTTTATACCCCATATGCCTTTGTTACTGAGGACGGTCAATGAGGAACTGTCGCAAATGGCTTTCACATGAACACCGACTTGTAAAGAAATATTATTTCACGGGGTCTTATCTCCTTTTTCTTTTCAAACTATAAGAATGGCAAACATAGGAGAAAACAACCCTTTAATCCTCAATTTCTGCTGCTGCATGAGAAGAAACCAATACAAAATCATGGGCAGTATCCATTTCTGTGGGGTAAGAAGATCTGGAATGGGATGTATCCTCTATGCTGTCTCTTTTACATGATATGGGTGCAATGTTTTGGATGCCGGCACCCAAATCACTGCTTTTTTTATGAATTGGACCACCTTCCTACCCTTTTCATTTTAGATTTTCTGGAGAAAAACATGTACCAGGGGGCCACACTGCTCTTCCAATGGGTGATAGACTGAGAGGACGTTCCTGAGAGCCTCGAGTTAAAGACAAGTTCTCCAGCTCAACCCAAAGCTGAAGGGCTCTAGGCCCATCCATCCTGTCTTACACTGATGACACAGAGATGAAGAGAGCAAGAGAAGAGCAATGTGTGTCACCAAAAAAGAAACTTTCTGATTACCAGGTTGTCCCCTGAACAGTCACTCCCCAGCAGACAGTATAAGCACATGAGTACTCATACTCACGCATGAGTACTCATACTCACACATGAGCAGTGGGTGAAAACTCCACACAGAGAGGCAATAAACAAAGCAAGGATCCGGAGCGGGGAAGCCTGCTTCCTACAGAGCCCCCCTTTTCCCCCTTTTTTTTCCCAATCAGCAAGTCCTGGCTTCCCCAAACACCCCCAGAGCACAAGCTCACCGGTGCACACCACCCACTTGGTATCTCATTTACCACCCAGTTCTGCTCGCTAATCCATGGGGATGTTAATGTGGAGGTTCCTGCCAAGCAGGAGCCCAGTGCAGCCACCCAGGCAGCGCTTGGATGAGCTCACCCCTTCAAACAGGATATTTGGCAAAAAGCAGCCAGCTCCAGCTAACCTCAGGGCAGCACCTGAGCATCCACTACAGCATTTCATATGTAAAGTTAAGTAGACCTGATTTCTATGCCTCTATTGAATCCCTAGGATATTACTCTGCATTGAGATGGATTTTTATCTCTTAATTATGCGTTTAAAAGTTAAGTGTCTAATCTGAATTAGTCATCTCTATTGTCTCACTGTTGTCCGTTGCAAAGAGATCATCACCTCCAGGTTATTTAAGGCTCCTAAGTTGCAATCACAACTTTGTGTTAATAAATCACCCACCGGTGCAGACAGGCTCTGGAGCAGGAATGGGCACATAATCATATTTCTGTTGGATTAGCCAAGCACATTACACTGAGTTTATTCTAGCCTTATGTTGGCTACCACAACACGAACAATATTTGATCTAGCCCAAAGCCAGATGGTGCAAAATTAACCCTTCAGCACAATCCAACGTAGCACAAATGAGTTTGCCCAAGGTCAGAGCATCAGCTGGTGCAGTCGTAGGACTTCTGGCTTGGTCTTGGCAGTCCCTAAGTTTCCTGACACCAATGCCCTCCAAAGATGAGCTGAACAAAACGCATATTTTGCATTTTGTGCATCCTCCTTCCTCATAAAATAAACACTATGTCAGCTTTGCATTTGCATTTGATCTTGCAACACCTTAGGTCTTGACAAATTCAGGATTTCCATAGAGGGTGCGTTTCCCCTCCCTATTGCGTCATGGAAAAGAAATGATGATCCCTTTCAGAGGAAGGACTTCTTTCCTTCTCGGACTCAAAATCCCGAACCAATATCATAACCACAAGCTACAGCTACGGCAGGTAGGAGATCAGGTCCAGGAACCCAGGTTCTGACACCCTTGAGACACACTGGTGTAAAAAAAATACTTGGAGCGATGCAATTCAGCAATAAGAGGCTCCTTGAAGCAAAACAATTTGATATAAAACAGTAGTTTCCTGCAAACACAGGAGGGTAGGCACGGGGAGGGGATGGCACGTGCGTTTTTGCCCTCCTAGTGCAAGAAGCACCCGCTTTGCAACCACATCGCGTGCAGGATGCCAGTTCTTTTCATCCCAAAAGGCTCAATCCAATCAGTAATTCACCCTTCCTGCCAGGGAGCAAATTGTTGCCAAATGGTATTTTTCCCCGAGATAAAGGAATAAACATGCATATAATGTTTCCATCGTCAACCCAGAACATCTGCTGGAATTTGAAGGGGGTTGCTGTCCGTGCGCACTGGGCAAAAGCTTCTGCTTTGGACCCTCTGCTTTCTCACGCATAAGAAATCGCAGCATCAGAGAGCAGCTGTTGGAGGATGGATTTACTTGGAAATCTAAAAACTGCCTTCCAGGGATTCCTGCTTCCATGCAAGAATGTTTTCCATTGTGATTCAGGAACTTTTTAATAGTCTTTCTTAATGACCTGCCTGCACCTCACCACTCCTGCAAAAGTGGTAAAAGAAATGGATAAAAGGATAAAAAAAATGTTTTCAGTTACAAGGTTGGATGAGGGTAACTGAGGGCAAATCTTAGTCACTGTTGTGCTGTTGATACTAGACTCACATCTGGCTTGAAGGGACTGAGTCCTCAGGCAGACTGAATCCACTCCAGCAATACAAAGAAGACCTTAAAGCTGCTTTGAATGCCCTGACAGGGAGCCCCTGGTTGCTGGATCCTTTTGCCAGCGCAAAGCTCCGTGTCATCTGCTCCCTCTCCAGTTATATCCAAGTGGTAAGTTGGATATATAAGTGGTGCCGGGTCAGATCCGGAGCGGGCAGAAGGCACCGATCCCCAGCAATGCAACCCCTGGTGAAAAGGCAGCCCAAACTTACAGTCACGTACATTAAAAAATAGGAATCAATTTGATTTTTTGCTGTATCTAGGCACAAGGCAGTGGAATGTCACAAGAGAAGTGGGCCTAATGCATGTGTTCTGCACCAAGAATTTCAAATGCTGCCGGTAACGTTTGCCACTTTGCTGAACGGTGAATAAGAGGAATAAGAATAAACAGAAGGTTTCGAGCTGTTAACATACTCCCCTGGCTCGTAATCTCATTTGCAATCGAGAAGTGGCATGACATTATTTTTGACACCTGCAATATAGCAATTCAGAGTAAAGATTTAGGGGTACTTCTGCCTCAACAGTGATTTAAGTTTGGAATAACACAGTGCATTAATATTAAACACTTCACTTGCTCCTCTCTGGCTCTAGGCTGTACTAACCAGGGGTCTGATAGAAAATCTATTAAAGTTAGGGGTCCTCCCTAGGTACCCACCTACACATTCTTTATCCCAAACACCAAAGTAGGATTTATCTTTTTGTGGGGGATTCAAACCAAATGAAGTCCTTGACCAGAAAGTCAGGACTTTTATTTTTTTTTTCCCCAGAAAATATTTGCAGAATCTCTCTGTTCTGAATTTGCTCACTCAGAAGCCTGGGTTTGCCCTGGGTTTGCCAGGAGGGTAGAGAACTAATGATGTCACAGGGGGGTCTTTGCAAAAAGAAAACCCAGAAGTTTTGCAAACAAGAAAGAAAACGGTTACAGGACAGAGCAGCTCCTGTGTGCAGGGAGCCCAGAGCCAGGAAGAACTGAGATAGCCCAGGAGCTTCCTGATAAACTGGAAGCCCAGGAGGAAAATCCTCTGGGTTATACAGACATCATGTTGCAATTAAAGGCAGTGCTGTTCCCAAATTTTGCTATTCTGTGCACAAAGACCACGATAACACGTTCTTTAAGTGCCCTGGGAAAGCCCAACACATTTCAGAGCACCGAAACCAAAATCAGGACTCCAAAGAATTGCATAGGGCCAACATCAAAAAACGCTATTTGTGGCTAACAATTCCTTCCTGTTACTTTAGTACCTCTGCCTCATTTTACTAAATCTAAATTAAAAAGGGGAACCTTTCTCCTGAAATCAAACTCAGCATTTCACCGATCCAACAGACCAGCAACAAGCAGCCAGCTCTGCCGAACAGTTATATTTGCAAATCGTTTCCGCTGCTCCTGATTACATTAATGGGATCCTGCAAGAGCGAAAGTCCCGGGCTCTGAATAATCAACTTAGGGGCAGAGGTTCTGGGAGCAACACGAAGAAGGCAAGAAATGCAAGCAGCAAAGCAGCATGTTGGGCAGGCGGGCACGCAGCAGGGAAGCAAACCAAGCGCTCCGGGCTGCTCTTTGGGGTGGGATTTGCAGAACTGCATCCCTGCGGCTGCACAGCCCCACTCGGAGACCACAACCCCAGCAAACCCCGCGCACGAGAGAGACACCAGGAAAAACAGAGCTGCTTCCAGGAGTTTGCAGTCGGAAGCCGTGAGGCCCCGAGCAGCTGGATGCTGATCCCTTTAAGCCGGGGGCTATTTCTTTTGTCAGCGGTTGACCCCACTTCCCTCTCGCCTCCATAATCCCCGTGCGGATTGCACTAAGCGCGGGCCCAGGTAGTTCCGAGTTCTGGTAGCCACGGACTAAAACCCAACGCCAACGCAGGCGGCTGCGGGCGCCGAGCGCCCAGGGCTGCCCAGCTTCAGCTCTGTGTCATTTCTGGCCGCCCGCAGGCCGGCCCTTTTCGTATATAAATAGCTGCACATTTCTTTCCTTTCATTATTTGACTAATCCTCTCTTCCTGCTCCCCCACCCGTCTCATCACTTCTCTCTCATTTGCAACAACTCGAGGGCTCTGGAGCTCTCCGTGCTCCTTCCTCCTCGGATGCTGCTTTAACACGTGCTCCTAGAGCCAAGCGACACTTATCCCAGACCGGGATAACTTCCCGTTTGCAGAGTGTTGCCTGGCAGAACACGAACAGCCTATAAAACGGTTATAATATTAAACCACCAAGGTCAGGCCCACGGAGCCTTTTCAGGTCTTCAGCCTGAAATCTGAGGTCTTACACTTGATATATATATATATATATTGGTGATTAACATTATCAGAGGAAATGGGTTAGTGAGAATAATGTAGGTCGGGGCCGGCCACGCTCCGATGCCAGCAGCTCCCTCCTCTGACTCCACTCACTTTGTTTGCGCAAACCTGGGAATTACTGCACCCTTTCCCTGCCTTTCCCTGTGCTGGGAAGCTTTTCCGTGTGCCCGGGAGCTCTCCATGGCTCTGCGCATGGCACTGCTGGCTCCGCAGGCAGCAGCCCCGTTCGCACCACGGAAATACAATAAAAAGCAGAAACCAGTTTTGATAAAATTGGATTAGGAGGCGGCGGAAACACAGTTTCAAAAAACGCTTGCAGGAGATCCCTCCACAAGGGAAAACCCCAACAAGTTCCATTATTCTGGCGATTCTCTTTTTGGGGAGAAACCGGGACGTTTTGGGGGCAGCCCCGCGCAGCGCCGCCGGCTCCCGCAGCCCCTCATCCCGGAACGGGGCAGGAGCGGAGCAGGGGGATCCTGCTCTGCGTTACCCCCCCCCGCGCCCATCCCCGCGGCCTCGGGGCGCGCGGAGCGGGCAGAGCCCCGAGCCGCCTCGGCGGGACCCGGCGGGGAGGACTCGCCGTGGGGCGGGACGGAGCGGGGTGCAGCGAGGCGGGGGAACGAGGTCTCTCCACCGGGGCATCCCGGGGACCGGTCCGCGGTGTGAGACGGTGACGGTGGCCGCCCCCTC
>JAWLRI010000863.1:1594836-1618690 GCA_034781795.1 Crypturellus tataupa | reverse complement strand
GCCGCCGCCACCTCCGCGCTCCCTCCCTCCCCGAGGGGGGGGGCGGGCCCGGCGCCCTGACGGACGCGCGCTCCGGCCAATCGGCGACGGCCCCGCCGTGGCCTCACGGCGGGCGCACCAATGGCGTGAGCGGAGCCAAGCGGAGGGGGACAAAGGCGCGGGGAGAGGGGCGGGGGGAGCGAGGGCGCAGCGGGTCGAGCAGGTGCCTTTTTGGGGGAAAAAAAGGGAAATTTCCTGCCCGGGGCGTCGCCTTGGGGCGGGAGGGTCCCCAGGGAAATGCACGGGTTGGAAACGCACGGGGAAATTCACTAGGAAACCCACGGGGAAATGCACAGCTCGGAGATGCACGGGTTGGAGTTGCACGGCTCGGAAACGCGCCGGGAAATGCACAGCTCGGAAACGCTTCTGGGGCAGCATCCATCCCGGCGGATGCACCTGCATCAGCCCGAGGCGCCGGCATCCTCCCCTCGTGCTATCCCGCTCCCTGGAGCCGATGCCCGGGGATGCTGCGGCCGGACACGGGCACGGATATCGCGGCAGCGGGAGCCAAGCCGAGCCCCGGGTCCCGTTGATTCCCACCGATGCTCATGCGCTGTCCTCGCCCGCAGTGCCTCCCCGGATGGCATTTGGCACCGCGTTGCGCCAATAAGGATCCCCGTGCGGTAACCGGGTGGCCAGGGTGCAGCTCCTGCAGCCTCCGCGCGTCCCGCTCGGGGCTGATCTGCACTCGGAAGCTCAGCCTGTCCGCGCATGTTAGCAGAGAAATCAGTAAATCATGCACGTGAACTCATTAAAGTGCAGCCCGCTCTGCATTCCCTGGCCTGGCTCATGGAAAAACCCTGCGGATGCTCCAGAGTGCGGCCAGGAGGGCAAGGCGACGGCGTTCCCGGGATCGGACGCGCCACCGGGATCCATCTCCCCATCTCAGCATCGCACAGAGCTCTGCGCTCCCCCATTCCCACTGCATGTACTCGTGTCCCTAATGTTTTCATTCACCCCTGGACACCTAAAATCCGATGCAGAAGCAAAAGCCGACCTTGGAGCTCACCGAGGCATTCCCGGCGGGAATGTGCCCTCTCCATCGCTGCCGGCTCCTGTCCTCTTCCCGCTCTCTCTTGCTCTCCTTCCTTCCCGCTGTCCTTTAAGGGCTGGATGAGCCTCTTTCCAGGTTTCCTTTCCCTTAATGGGCTAAATTAGGAGCCTCTGAGTAAGCTTCTTCGGCAGAAATTAAATGTGAGAAACACTGATGTCTGTGCTGTGGTCAGGAAAAACTGGAATTTTTTGGCTCCGTGGATGAATGTGCGTTTTGGTTGATTATATATGAATAATTTCCTGATCTACTGCCTGAATCTGGGCATTGTTTTGGCTGGCTGCTGCACAGTCACTGATGAGTAAGTGCTTAGTGCAAATAGTTTATATTTTAAATAAACAGGGTGGAAAGGACAGCAGATATACAAAGGTAAAATGCTATGTCAGAGGCATCAGAGATGGTAAAAAAGATGTTTCCTGTTTAAGCAAAGTCACGCAAGCTGCTCTGGGGACTCAGGCTGATCCGTGTTATTTCATTTTGGGTGATTTTTCTGGCAGCATTCCCAAACAGGATACCTCTGGAGTGATGGAAATGAAAAGATGCGGGTCCTGTCCCATAGATCTGCATGAAATAGTGACCGTGATGACATGCCTAAGGGCACCGCATGGAATGGGCATGGAGAGCCCGTCCGTGAGGGTGGCAGGGACTTTGCACAGGGCCAGGTTTCGCCTCTTGGGACCTGCACGTTGCTCTTCTCGCTCCTGGGTTTACGTCGGGATCTTTTCCTTTCCAGGAGGACCTGGGAGGGGGAAGAATGCGACAGAAGTGAACGTTTCATTGAAGCAAAGATGCGAGAGGCGCTTGCCAAGCCCTGGTCACGGTCCTGGCGAGAGCCACATACGGCAGCTCCAGAGGGAAAACCCTCCTTGCACCGCGGTGGTGACAAGGGGACACAGCCCCTCTCCCTGAAGGGTCTGGGCCATCCGTATGCAGTGTCGCACTGGTTTTCTTTGCCAAGATCTGGCCTAAATCTTCCTTACATCCGCTAATCTGCCTCGGTCCTTGGGTCATGAGAGCTGGGAATTACCATGGCAATGACAGTGAGACTGCTATTCATATTTGTATTATTATTACTAATATTGCAATCATTATATCATTGCTACTACCTACTCTCCGAGGGTTTCATAGGCTCAGAGCACTTTAACTTGACTGAAACTCTGGTTTTCCAGGTCGTGTTAACACTCGCAAATAAACCCACAATGATTTTGTGTGTGAACTATCGTCTCTTTAGTAGTTCAAACCAAGAGGGATTTACGACGCATTGTACCTCCGTCAGAAGCTTTGGGGATGTTCAGGCACATACTTGTGAGCGGTTGTGTTTATAAATCTACATAAATCATTAAAATCCTTTTAATGAATGCAGATTTTGTGCCACAAAAGGGAACTCAGGTGGCTGGAGACTTTCTGGAAGCTGGAGCTGCTCCATCAGCGGAAATTGCTGAAGATGTTTCTTCAAGTTCAGTCCTGTAAGTCAAGTGGGGTTGCAGATAGATGATCATGACAAACCTTGGGGTAAATCTGTGCAGACGTCAACCTTATTAACTCCGGTCAAGTAAAACTGCACTCGTTTTCCATTGATCCGCAAAGCTGACTAAGAAAGAAGAGAAATTCATCATGTAAAACCCGATTCTGGAAACATTTACGTTTTGAATATCCTTATGCGTGCATGTATTGACAAGGTTGGGTTAAAGTAGTCATAAACAATTTATTTAAGGACCCACATGGTCTAATGCAGGCAGATTTCAGAATTATCATTTTGTAATACTGCAGTATTATTGTTTCTGTTGCTTTTCAGCAGAAAAAAGCCCAAATTGGCCAAGCGACACCATGGGAATGTGTGGAGCCAGGAGGAGCGGTGCTGGTAACAGAAATACCCCGTTGTGCTCCGGTCCCGCTTATCCTGGTTAACTCAGGCCCGGAGCTCCTCGAGGCAAACGAGCGTCTCCTTTTGTGATGCTGATGGATTGTGCCTTGCGCCGGAGCTCCCAGGCTGGAAACGTGGCTCCTACAGAAACGCAAATAGTAATTAATAATAACAATAATTATAGCCATTATGTGGGTCGTGCCTAGCTCCAAAATTGAAATTCCTTTAGCATAATTAACCTGCTAAGTTTTTATGTAGAAGGGAATATAAATCACGGGCTGGCTCCCGAGATGAAAGCTAAAATGCAGCACTCGCTGCCTCTTACCTTTGCAGCCCGAAGCTCTGCCCAAGGAGCAGGAACCCAGGGGAACTGTGGATGTGGATGCAGGAATCCCCCAGCTCAGGGAGGGAGCAAAGGGAGGGAGAGATTTACCCCAGTCCCACTTTTCCTCTGCTGGATTCACTGGGGCAAACGCTACAAATAACAAATCAGAGAATAACGTGTAAAACAAGAGTGAATATTTTGATGATGACGTGATAGCTCAGGGCTCATCGGGCCATGGAAGGGCAAACAGGACCATGGGGAAAGCAGGTTTTGCTCCTGTCTTTGCTCTTTAGTCCCTTGCGATGCCCTTGGCAAGGTGTCAGCGTGGAATATTTGTTGTTTATTCAGCAATAGCACGAATGTCCTCGTGCCAAGGGACAGGCTGCGGAGAGCCCCGAGCCCTCCCGGAGCATCCCGAGTGAATCCCAGCAATGATGCTGGGAAGCGATGCAGAACACGGACACAAAAGTTTCCCGTTTGGCTCGAGCTGGGTTGCCATGGTCAGTGCAAGATGTTTATACAGCAAAGAAGGATAATCTTCAACACAGCAACACCCTTCCTCCTCTCCCATGTTTTTAAAGGAGATTAATATCATTTCATATAGTCGTTAGTCATTTAATACTGTTTCTCTTTAGAGAGGGAACTTGAGAAAGAGGTTATTTGGAGTCATTATAGTTTTTACTTTTTTTAATAAAGTATGAGAAAAAAACCACACATTTTAACTGAGGCATGAACTTTTAATGACTTTGTTCCATAATCTTTTTGAGTAAAAATTCCTGCTGAGCTAACCAAGTCTTTCAACTTCTTTTTTTTTGTAATTGACTTAAAATATTGGCACTGGGGGCTGCTCTAGATTTCATTTATTGTGCTATTTGTGGGCCCAATCCCTCCTTCCTACAGATTTTAGTAAATCTTACCACTGAGTATAATGAAGAACGGAGACTTATTAACAGTGATATCATCTGGCCATATGATTTTGGATATAGTCATGAGCATCATGTGTATGTGAGGGATATTTTGATATATCTGTTAGGTAGCACAGGAGCGGTAGGCAGTTTGCAGAGGGCAGTAACCTCTCCGGCAGCATCTATGACCAAGAATGGATGTGAATAAGTTATCAGAGCAATCCTAAGGCTCTGAGCTTATTCCCCAAACCCTGCGTGTCCCAAGGATGGAGATTTGTGCCTGGACGTGACCGTGTAGAGAGGTGATTCCCCCGCGAGGGTCTTGGCTGTGCTCGTCCCCACGTCCCCTGTGCCCACGTGGACACGCTCGGGACCTGCTCGGTCAGGAATGTTTCTCTCTTGCTTCCAGGGAACATTTTTCCACCTGCAGTTACTGGCCCCAGTGCACAAGTGGGACTCAGTGTTGAGTGACTCAGGGTGACCTCACTGTCACCTTAGGGGTGGCCGTTAGTTATGGTAATTATGAATAATTACATCCAGGAAAATAAAGAAACTTCCCCTTCCAAAGAGGCTACTTTTTCTCTTTAAAAGGGAAATGGCAGATGTTTTCTGTGGAAGCGTGGACAGGAAACCCAACAGGAGCAGTGAGTGCCCTGCAGTTAGGAGGTAATTGTCATTATTTTTATTTCAGGGCCCAGTTGTGCCAGACTCAAAACAAATTGATGGAGCCGTTTCTCTGGAAAGGCTGCAAATTAAGCAGGGAAAGCAGACAGCAACCCAACCTTTCTCCCCAAAATCATTTCAAGGTAACGGGTTTTACTTATTTTGCCGCAGTCATAGAGCCAGTCAGCTGGTTTGGCTATTATAAAATCTCTTCCAGAAAAAGGGAAGGAAAGAGATGCTCATTCTCAAAAACCCCAAGCCTTAGCATACCAGAACTAGGCAAATGGGGCAATCTGTGGTTTGCTTAAAAACTTGCTTCCGCAGCAATATAATTTCCAAGCACACCCAGTCCTGGCAAAGGCTCGGGACTTATCTCAGGGGACGGGAAGTGCTGCAGCAAAAGTGAATTTAGCGAAATGTTGATTATCTTCGTCATCGGAAGCAGGAGGTGCTGGTGGCAGTGGCACGTGGTCACCCAGGCTCTCCCCCAACACATGAGATCTTTGCACCCCCTTTGCAGAAGGGCCACCACCAGGGTAAGAAAAGGGACATTGGTCTTGAGGGGAAGGACCAGGTGGGTTCACATATAGTGAGACCACAAGGAGCAGAGAACTGGAGGGAATATCCCCCAAATCCCCCTGCAGAGCTCGCAGCAGAACCCAGGGCCTCTGCATCCAGCATCCCTGTATCCAGGTGGGAATGAGCTGAGCAGGGCTATGGAGAGCTAAGGGATGGAGCCCTCCTCCTGCCCTCGAGAGGAAGAAACCCACGTGTGCTCTCACGTCAACCCGTGCACTGGGCTGGACCGTCTGCAACAGGTTCGACCAGCTCGTGCCTTCCCAAATAACCCGGCTTCAGGCCCAAAGCCATGTGAAAAACGATGGGACACCCACCCGGCTTGGATGCACTTCCCGGTTTTCCCGGCTCTTTGCCTTCCTATTGGAATAAAGCTGGATGTGCCTGAATTGTACTGGTCTCACTCTCCCATCTAGCGGTAAAACAAGGGAAGAAGAGGGAGCAAGAAATAATTTAAGTTTTCCATGGGTTCTGAGCAGGGTGCAAGGTACTGTTTTCCCTGTGGGGCTTTGTGGTTTGCATGAATCCTTGTTCCCCAGCGCAGAGGAGGTCACGGAGCAGCCAGACGACAGAGCAGAGAGCAGGGACGGCCCCGCATCGGTGGTTCCGCTCGCTGCCTCCCTCCCGCCGCGGCTTTCCGTGATGCTCGAGCATCTCCCGGGCCGGCCGCCGCAGGCCGCTTGTCGCCGCGTGGCTACGTGACGCAGCCTTTCCTGGCAGCGTCTCTGCGGCTGCTAATAGCAGCAGAAGGCCCAGAATAGAGAAAAAAACTGGGTAACCGCAGGCTCAGGAAACGGGCTCGCGGAAACACGCGGCGCCAGCCCCAGTCTGTGCGCGACCTGCCTGTATCCGTCCCTTGCAGCCGTCCCCTCAGCATCCTGTGGGGCACCGGGGACTGCAGCAGTGCAGCGGCCTTGGACCCGTTTCATCTTGTCCTGGTCACAAAGCTGGAATGGAACAATTACACTCGTCCCTCAAAACATTTCCAGATTGCTAAACCGGCTTGATCCTCCCAAAATCTAATTCAAAATACTCTGTTTTCCGCTCTAGTATCTGGTATTTCACTCTAATATTCCAGTCTACACCTGAAAGCTTGTCTAGAACCGGAATATTCATACAAAAGATTTATGTGTTCATCTCAAATGAAAGAATTGTGACACTTCCAGGATAATAGTTTGATATCTCATTTTCTACAAATAAGGTTAAAGAATAAGAAAAAAACCCTGTTGATTATCTTTTTACAAAGCCCAGAGATGGGAGGACTTGGCTTTCATGTGTTTTTTATTGCCATCCACATAGAAATGCTTTCCTAGAGCAGCACACTGCTTGGTATTGCTTGACCTAGGGTGTCACCGGAGTGGTTTGCAGGATGGATAGACTCGGCTGGAAAAGGATCACTCGGAAGGGTAAGTCACTCACATGCTGTCAGGTCATGGAAGAGGGAAAATAAAAGGCACTGTGCACCTTTGGAAGGGCAGGAATTGGTCGGGGAAAATGGACATCTCCCACAGAACAAATAGGAGGATCTGCTGTGATCAGCAGCTTGCCCAGGTGATTTCTCCAAAGGTGACAATGTCCCTCGCAGGGAGGATGCTCCTAGTCTGAACGGCACTTTAATGGGACTTCCCACCCCTTTCCAGAGCTTTGAGCATTGCAGATCTGCTCAAGCCCTCTAAGTACCTTAAAATATGAGAATATTTTGAGAATATAAGAAAATATGAGTTTAAAATTGAGAAGAGCATGGGGGAGCACATGGGGGCCCTTCTTGCACATGGGAAGGGCAGGATACGGGGCGTGCAAAGACGGATACGGCTGCACTTGCAGGGATGGGACGTGCTCAGTGAATGTGTGTGCAGGATGGGACATCTCTGGTGGACCTGCTTGCCTCCAACCAGCCTGCACAGGGATATCCTATCCCAGTGCCGATGGGCAGCCCGGTTGGCCCGCGGCCGGTGCGGATGCGGAGCTGCGTTTCGGCAGTCGCAGCGCTCTGATATTCCTCACGTCGGGAGAGGGCAGCCTTCGCCGCGGACGGATGCGCATGGGAAAGACGAACGGCATCGCTCCAAGCACCGGCCCCTGCACCCGCGCAGGAGGCTTTTAAAGAAAAGCCTAAGTGGAAAAGTTCCAGGGAAATTATCTGTGCAAATGAAAAAGTCACCTCTGTCTCCTGAAGACACTGCGAGGGATTGAACTGTCCTGCTTGGACCCTCTAGGTTGCCCGGTGATGGGGTCCACAAGGCCAAACTGGCAGGAAAAATGCCCAGCAGTGGGATTTTCCAAAGCCCCTGCAGCAAAAAGGGCCAGGATTTGCCATAGCCAAGACCTCAGGCTGTTCTCCTGCCCAGCATGTTTGGGCTCAGTGCCCTAAAGAGCAATAGGGAAGGATGAATCCCCACTTTCTCCTTCCTTGGGGCTCTCTGCATTGGAGCAAACAGGCCCCGGGGTTGCTCTCCCAGCTCGCAGCTCCACCAAGGACACTGCCACCAGCAGAACGTCCCCTGTTCCCGCCCTGCAGAGGATGTTCACAACAATTAATAAGAAAACAGGATTAATGAAAAGCCACGCTGGAAGCACAGCTCGTGCTACCGCAGCTTCATTTGAGCTGCAAAGAGGAGATAAAAGTTCTGCCTCCCACTAAAAGTGTCACTAGGGAGAACGATTTCCTCTTCCCTGAGCAGCATCGCGTTGTTGCTCCCGTTCTTCCATCCAGGCTCCTAGACAAGATCCTCACAAACGGTGCTCAAAAATAGATTCACCTAGGAAAGAAGGATAAATAAGGCCTGCTCTTAACACGTGAATAGCTAATGAAGTCCCACTCAGCAGGCTCGGCATATTCATCAGCCCCAGCAGATGATCATTGATTGCGTTGTCTCCAGCTACTTTGTTCTTTGCTTATTATACCCAGGTCAAATTAAACACATGCAGAGCCGCGGCGGCAGCGAGAAGAGCCAAAGGAGACGGCTGTAGTGGTGACCCAATCCAACTGGAAAATCACCGGTTAGGTATTTTTATAGCCCGTCACGTGGAGCTATTTCATCTAGCAGCAAGAGGTAGGTCACTTCTAATTACCAGGGGTGAGATGCGGCTCCGAGCACCATGCAGGAGCTCTCGTTAATAAGAGATGAGGCCGGGAGGCTGCTTGGAGAAGCAGCTGGGCACGTGTGTCTGGGATAATCCTGGATTCTTTAGCCGTGTTCGTGGTTGGTATTTCCCAAATGGCTCGGGGTTGGCTGCATCCCACTGGATGCGGAGAGATGAGCAAGGACCGAACGGGCTGAGACGCCCTGGAAGGGCTGCAAGAGCCCAGTGAAGGTTGCAGAGAACAACAGATTAAAATGTCATAAATTATAGGACTAACAGGAAGGGGATTTTGTTCCCAAGTGCCTTCAGCCCAACATATTTCTCCTCTCTCCCCAGAGGTGCAGCAGGGCCAGCTCCAAAAACTCACCGAGTTTCATGGCTCAGAGTTGCCCTTGTCCATCCCCTCCTCGCTGCCTTCCTCCATCCGAATTACTCCTGTTTCCCCAAATATTTATGTTCCCTGCAGGAAAGCAAGGGAGGGAACAGTCTGACTTATTCGACTGCAATACTGTGTAGGGCCTGAAGCCATAAACCTTCCTGGAAAACCCTCTCCCATACATGCAGAGCAGTTGGTACCCTGGAGATTTCCCAAACTAACTGCTCTTTAACAACCGCACAAGGAAAAGATGAAAGATAAACCAACCCCTCGACAGGAAATTAGAGAGCAGTTTTCAGAAGGCAGAACTCTTTGTATTGAGATAACCTCTTTTAAATTCACAGGGAGAGACACTGCAGTCCTAATAAGACGATCTGATAGAAGCCAATCTAAGAACTTGTTTAGATTTATGTAGGATAAAAAAAAAATCCCAGTGGGAATTATTTGCAGCACAGGAGGAGGAGGTGGAATGTACCTCAATAGAGAATACCCTAGAGCTTTGAAGGGAAAACAGATCTTTGCAGTAGATTTTCTCCAATGTATTTGCTCCTTTTCTTGGCACTCTGAGTGAGGAGGGGAGCAGATCCTTTCGGAAGCAGTTTGCACTAGCGCAAAATGAACATCTGCCAAAGAATCAAGAGCTTCTTTTAACGCAAAAGTGTAAAGCGGAAACCCACATCAAGGGCTTATTACCCTCACACAACTCAGTGGGTCAGGAACATGTGTTGTCTCATCTGAGATAATCTTATTTCCTATGAAATGACTTAACTTTACATCATCCCTTGGGATGTATCCGGTGGAAGGCACGGTCCTTTCCTACACTTTTCCTTTCTATTGCAAAAGGATGGAAAAGGGCTGCTCTACCTCGAGGAGCTGCTGCTGGGGGAACTCCTGGGATCTGGATTTCTCCACTGCGAATTTTGCACTTCCCCAGCCAGCCCAGAGCCCTCATTCCTGTGTTTCCTTCTTATCCCTTTAGCCTCTGTCCCCTCATTTCCAACCCAGTAATCCAGAGCAAAGTCTCCTTTTCTACTAGCTTTGGGTCAGAAGAAAATGCTCCTATTAGTCTACCTCTATTTTATGGTCTTTTAATTATTTCCACCTGTGTGATTACATTAATTAGCTAACTGGCTTCTCATGGCTGTATGGCAGCTTACTTTGGGCTTTCATTAATCACAGCGTTAGGCGCTCTGCTTCAGAGTCCCTGAGTTTTTTTGCATTGCGTTTTGAAATAATTCAATGCAAAAGTAATCTGAAAGGTGGTCGGGGGGAGGAAAAAATCAATAGGGAATAGACATTGTGTTAGTCAGCAGTTTGGCTGAGGCACTCTCATGTATATTTAGAAATTTGGATTTACAGGAGCCTGCCAACTACTTACTTAGGGTCTGTAAAAAAAAATAAATAAATGAA
This sequence comes from Crypturellus tataupa, assembly GCA_034781795.1. Taxonomy (NCBI): domain Eukaryota; kingdom Metazoa; phylum Chordata; class Aves; order Tinamiformes; family Tinamidae; genus Crypturellus; species Crypturellus tataupa. Next base: position 1,608,397 of record JAWLRI010000863.1, on the reverse strand, counting down.
AAAGTAAGTCTGAAATTTCCAATCACGAGTATTTAAAGCACCTGCTTTGATTCCAGACAGTTGACTGACACGTGCAAATAGGATCAAAAAAGAAAATAAAGCAACTGACAACACATTTCCTTTTGTCTTAATAGATGTAACCATGAGCTTTGCTGTCGTATGAGCCGATGCAAAGAACACAAGATGGAAAGGAGACTTAGAGAAGGAAAAATAATACTCCAAACTTCCTACCATAAGGGCTGAACATGGCCATTGCACTTGAGTTTGGGTCTAGATGGTCTTAGCAATTTCCTATATTTCCCGACACCGATAAGGAGCCTGCACAACGAGTGGGCCATTAAAGAGGAAAAAGTAACAATAACGCTGAGCAAAATATTGCTTCAGGGAAGGATTTCTGGTTGACTTTTATCGTGGGCGCCGATGTTGCTAGCTCAGAATGGCTGCATGGAAGGACGGTTGCAGCACGCTGGTAGAGGATGCACGAAAGTGATCCGGGGCGTTTGCAAGGGAGAAATCAAAGACATGTGAGAATTAAAAGACGTTTTAAAATGTTATCTTAAGGAAAAGTTATGAGGGGAGAGATGGAGCCTCCCCAAACCACAGCTTAAAGTCAGAGCTCGTGGCTATCCTGAGGTACCTTGCACCCAAACACGCGGTTCTGCACGTCGCCTGCCCTCACGTGTTCCGCTCGCTCATTTGCAAGCACGCAATTTGTGGGTTTAGGCCCAAATCTTGCAAGGGAACCTGCAGCACACCAGATTTCCCAAGAGCAAGACCTCAGAGCCCTGACAAGCGGTACCCACCCTGACAGGACGCCTGCACCGGCAGAGATGCTCTGTGCGCAAACGCAAGAGAGAGTTTATCCATGCAATGCCCTTAGCATCTCCATGGGCAGATCCCCACAAGGCAAAACAGGTTTTCGGACTGTGGGGACCATCCTGGAGCTTTTCCAAGGAGGGATTCTTGTGCACAGGGATGGTGGCCGGGGCTGAGCTCCGTCTTGGGGCGCCGAGTACCACGCGGCATCGCTCCGGCGCAGCGCGGAGGTGATTGCTCTGCACTTTGCATATTCCCCCTGCGCGGCGGGCTGGGATTTTTCATTTCATCCATAATTCATATCTTGCTGCAGCGATTCCACAGAGTCAGTACAGGGACCTCGGCAGCACCGGCGATAACGAGGAGGAGAGATTCCTTTTGCTGCCAGGCGGCAAACTGTAGAGCGGGTGTCCAGCTAGCACTGGAGCTTATAGCATTGCCCTATAGACAAGGATGCAAATGCATAAAGGAAAGAGAGGAGATGCACTTGGCTTGGAGGAAGGATATAGAGCTCCTTGTGCTGCTTCGGCCGTGCCGCATCCAGGAGACGTCCTGTGCTGGCTCCCAGGGCCATAAACCCTCTGCCTCCTTAACACATGCACTGAAAAACCCAGCTTGTCAGAAACCAAAGTGTTTGGGGAGATTAAAATGTAAATGTTGCGCTCCTTTTCAGAGGGGGGCTGATATTTTACTCGTGACTGTGTGAGGAAATAGATTTTTTGATAACTCTGCGAAGCTACTGCTACCCAGACACTACTGCAAATAGCTAAAGCCTTAATAAATAAATCCGCTGTCAGGCGGCTCGGAAAAGCAGCTTGATTTGGAGAAATATTGGGAGTTTTCAAAGCATCTGTGCACAAGGGGACCTGCAGTTACAGCAGCCTCTCCTGCACCATCCGAGTTCCCTGGGTTTGCAAAGGAGAGGGCACTGCGGAGGACACCGGCTCAACCCCAAACTTGGACTCTCCCGAGATAATCTTTTTTCAGAGATTCTTGGACCCTTTCCCACCGAATAGAGCAGGCTTGGCGGAGCAATGAAGGGAAATAACTGAGCATGGGATGAATATATAGCTAAAAGTGCACTGCACAAACCCCGGTGCCACCATCTGTTCCCAATTCCCGTCAAGATAGCCCTTAAATTTAACTTCTGCTCTTCCAGCTCCCATCTCTTCTGGTCTTTTCTCTGCTTTCCTGTTCACACCTTCTCCTCATACCCTTCATCCTGCCACTTCTGCTCATCTTTTTACCTCATCCAGGTGTTTTACCTCATCCAGGTGTTTTTTTTACCTCTGGATGCTCCAGCTCCGCATCACCCTGAGCATCTCCCATTTCACCCACCTTCAGCTACGTGATAGCAAATAGATGGCATCAAAGTCAGCAAATAACCCAAGTGCTGCCTTCCAAAGGTTTGGATCCGGTCTCTAGTCAACGCTGGTGGAATTAAGGGAAAAAAATCAGCAGTTTCTTGACCTTTGGGTGTTCACCATAGCTCTCAGTTCATTGTGTTCAGAAGAGCTACCTGAATTCGTGCTTGCTCGGTCAGCACACTTTTAGAATCAGAAGTTTTTGGGTCACTGGTCTCAGCTGAAAACTATGAGCAACTTTTATAGCTTTAATATTAAAAAAAAAAGGGATCATGAGGGTAGGTCAACATTGCTGGTGTAGAGGAGGTAATAGCCTCAGTATGAGCAGGGCACAACTCAACCAGCCGAATCGATCAGTAAGTCACAAATGCTGGATTAATACAGCAGCGAATTTCAAACAATTAGGATACGCATGAGAATGAGCAGACCGCTCATTAATAGAACCAGAGGCTAATCTGCAAACTTGGCTACTCCACTTTTATCCCCTAAGCAAGCTAGGAGCAGCAATGTATTTATGGCGCTCCTGACGTAAGCAGCCGCGGTGAAATACTGGAGGTAATAAATATTCCGCCATCCTCGGAATCCTATAGGACAAAGCGGAGCGACGATCCTGCAAAGACAAACACGATGTGCCCGACGAGTCCTGGGGAGCTGCCAGCCGCCTGAAAATACCGCAAATGAGAGAAAGCAACGAAAATACAGGCTAACTATTAATGTAGAGTAGGCGTTTATTAACATAATCACAGCACAAAGTCACCGAGTAAAATCTTTTCAGCTTTCCATGGAACCTTAAAATATCCCTCCCAAGCATCAGCCTGCAGTTTGGTTAGTTTTATGCATTTTTGTTGCTTGTCTTCTATTACAAGGTCTTTTTCTTTCCCTTTTTTTTTTTTTTTTTGATGTAAAGATTGTAAGATCTTGGCCCTTTTTCCCTAGCACATTCTGCCAGCATTTCTTTTTATGGGATTACAAATTACACAGTGCATCTGCATTAAAACAAAATGAGTTCATCACCATTTTTAAATAAGGATGTCATTTGTAAAGGCTTTATTCATAATTAATGGAATTATTACTGGATGCAGCCACATTCTTCATCTGTGTACAATAGGATATGTTGTAAAGTGCATTAGTAAAAAGCTTTATAGATGAGGATATGAAAACCCAACTGTGAAACACATTATATGCTGCGCTGTAGCTTTTTGTTGTAACAATCTTTATGCAAGATTTTAAGCTATCCGTCAGCCAGGGGCTGATTGATGGTGTAAATGTTAATAATTAATAATAGGATAATGTTGATTATTAATTAATAGTAAATGATGAGTATGGATCTTTTTTTAGTTAGTATTATGCTAATATTCATTATTCACTGAATCATAAAATCACATATCAGGGATGAAAAAGTCTTCTCTAGTTTTCTCGGTCTATCTCACTGGCAAGTCAATCCTGCTCTTCTCAAAACATTTCCAAAGCAGTTCCCGATTTATCCGTCTTTCCTGCTGAAATCTGTTGGTTAAGAAGTGTTTGGGAAGCCAGTTCAGAGCATTGGGTATGTGTAGACTAGGGGGTTTGTGGAAACCCTGGTCAGGATTTAGCCTTGGGGATATAAACACAACAACCCCTCACTCCCCCAGTGTGAGTTGCAGCAATGAGCGACCCATAATTTGCTGTTGACTCCTCCACATTGATGGAAAAAAAAAAAGAAACAGTTTAAAATGAAGAAATTGGTATTATACATTTCCTTCATTTATGTGGGGTATCCTCCAGTCATTAGAAACAGGTTTCTCTTTTCTGTGGGGTAAGGAGAAGTCCTTGTGCTACCCTGTAATGTCAAGCGATGTGTAAAGACAGAGACAGGAGGAGGAAGGACTTTAGGGGACTTTACCCTCTCCCTTTCCAAGGGCTGAGATGCAGGATAGCTGTTTTTCCCAAAACACAAGTATTTTATAGGTAGCCTAAGGTAAAGGCATAAAACACCCCAATCTTGCTGCCATTTTCCTGTTGGAAATCAGGATCTCCAGCGAGAAGAGATGCCCTTGCTCATCTTGTTCACATTGCGCTGCTACATTTCACCTTTATTGAAATGCTGAATCCTTAAACCTTGCTAATTCCCACCCAGCTTTGCCTTGCCTGGCAGTGCATGGATCCAGCTTATTGACTAGTGCAAGAGCAATGTTTGCAGAGAGCTACGAAGTGATGGGTAATGCTGGAGTTCTCTCGCTAAAGAAATTAATATTGGGAGTTTTTCCTTGGAAAGGAGAGTCCTTTGAGCTGATACAGATTATCTTTTTCATCCCCCTTCCTTTCCCTGCCTCTCCAGTTTTGTATTTGGCTTTTTAACGTTTTAATTTCAGACACATTTGCAAGCACATTTTTTGGGTGGATCCACTTCCTCCTGGCCCACAGACAGTCTGTCTCTTCTCTCACTTACATTAGTATCAATTATTTACAGCAACGATGCTAAATCACGACAATGAAGTTGCACGCAAAGCTCTACCTTTGCTAAGTACCCCACACCGGTTGCGGCTTCCCGAGCTCCTGTGCTATTTGCATTCCGCCTTGCAGAGCTATTACCTCCAATATATTGTATTTTTTCACAGTTGCAGGATAAAAACAGCATTGAGGCACCCGCAGCCCTTCTTATTTGTGGATGCAAAAATCCCCCAAGGAGCGCATGGCATGACATGCCTATAGAGAAGCATTTTCCACTGTGACTTGACCTTGCAGGAACAAAGCTCCTTTCTTTGCTTCCCAGAAAGTGTCCTTATTTTTTATTTATTTATTTTTTTTTCTTCTACAGATACTTCTTGACACTGAAAAGTTATATTAGGGAGAAGGAGGCAATTTGCCTGTCCGTGCAGCTCCTGGTCGGTGGAGCTGGGTGCACCCTTGATAAACTCCTTAAACGACAAAGTACACAACAGATTTTTAATTTATAAGAGTATTTAAATATGAATAATTAACACCTCAGTTAAAGGAGGATGTTATACAGCCCAGGAAACTATAGATGCAAGTGTCTGGGCTCTGTTTATGTCCTCCGCTCTTTGGATTCAGAAAGGCAAAAGCACTTTATTTTCATCTCTAAGTGCACCAGAAGAGGTGATGCTTGCACCCTTGATCTTGGAACTGTCCCTGCTTTAAAATCCCAGTCCTTCTCCCTGTTTTTCAGACGAATCCCTGAAAAAAGCTGTGCTTTCCCGATTTTAGTTACACTGCCTACCCGGCACGCTCCCTCTTAGCTGGTTGCAACTCCAGAAAAGGGAAAAAAAGCCCTCAGAATGTAAGAAAACTCCAAAAACACAATTGTAGAGGCTGTCCAAGCCTGCTGCTGGCTTCCAGAGGTATGCAAGGCAGGACACAAGGAAGGAAGGTTGTCTTAATTTTGACCTCTTGCAAGTCACTTCATTAGCCCTGACCCTGTTTGACCCTTTTACTGTTATATCAGCCCGACTGTTTATTTTCCCCATAAAACTAAAACGAGATCGATTGCCTTTGTCTCGAAGCCCTTTATGTGCCTCGGTGTCCAGGCACAGCCCTGCTGCTAGCAACGGGATGGATGCAAATGGAATCTTTGGAAAATGGGGATGGTTCCAAGCAAACACCATGCAGACCTCCTGGCCTCCCTCCTTTCTCCTGCTCCAGCTTCACTCATTGCATTTAAAGGAGAAAATATATCTATTGCTTGTTAAGATGAATATTCAGTGCTATACATATACATTCATGGTGTGTCCATATGTGCATTTGCAAATAAAACCCGTGTCTTGCTGGGGATTTAAATATTAGTCTTCAAAATCTAGGTCTAGAGCACCAGATTTATTTGTATGAAAACACTCCCTTTCTTGCTTAAGGAAAGATATTAATTATAGATGCAAACCCATAAATCTTTTGGTTTTAGGTGAGATATCTGCAGGATTATAAATATGAATTGGAAATAAGGGCCTGCTCTTCCTATTATTACTATTATTATTACTTACTGGAGGTTTTTTTTTATATGATCGGTATCTTCAGGTGGGTCAAACATTGCTGGGGAACGGGGAGCTCAGCTTCCCAAGTGTGCGCACGTGTGGAATTCATTAAAAAATTTTCCATCCCAACCTCCTCTCCACTGTATTTCACAGCCCAGTGAGTCATTAAACACCCTGCGCAGATCTCCTCACCCTCCGGTCCCACTTTTGCTCCCTGATTTCATTGCACGCCTTTTGCCAGATCATATCAAGCTCCCTAATGTTTATTAATAGAGTCTTGCGCATCCTATTGACAATGCGCTATTGTTTCCGAAGTTCTGCTTCCCAAAGAAGCCTTGGAAAGCAGCAGGAGCCACTGGGGACCTCCGGATCACCTTGTTCTTTGTCACAGGTGACAATATTTTCTCCTCATTTATTAGGCGGATGTGGGAACATCGTTAATAAGCCAGCAGGACTGGCTTCTCTGAGGTGCTAAGCACCCAGAATACTAAGTGGAGCCTTTGCTTTAGGCTGGATGTGACAGTTTTGATGTGACGACTATGGACCATCCCAAGGCTGGTAGGCACCTCCAGGATGGAGCCAGACCATACATCACCCAAGAGTGGAAGATTTACATGTTGCTTGTTAATTAAGTATAATTAAACAAGCAGGAGTGTGCCGCAGTGACTCTCCCAGTCTTTACCTAGCGCTCCATAGCCAGGAGATATTATTCCATCCCAATTTATAAAAGAGGATTTCACGGAGGACCTCAGGGCTTGACGTTTCCCTGCAGACCCCTGCTGCTGTAGCAATGCTGGTTGCTCCAAGGGTTAAATCAAAGCCAAATGGTGAATGCAAAGGGCTCCTACATAGGGACACACAACAGAATTGGCAACACCAGGCTTGGAGCTGAGCCCACGGAGGGTTTCTGCAGGTATTGTGCTGCAGCTGCGACCTGACGCCAAAATGCAGCAAATCGCTCCCCAAAAGAAAGCAAAGGAAAAGGGATCTCATATAGCACCTTACCCTGAAATTAATAGGATCTTGTATGCCAGGGTTGTAAAGACAGAGCGCTATGTAAGGTCTGCTTTTCTGAATTAGACTCCTGTGCTTAAATAAATTAAGTGAGCTGTCAGTATATTAAATGATTTAATGCCTTCTACGGTTTTGCCGTGGAATCCTAATGAAAATACTCCTCGGTATAAAACGCTGGGTAAAATAAACGGTAAAGTGTTTTAATAAACAGTCTGTTGTTATGGTGAACCACATTAAAGTACTGTTTATCTCTGTGGTAATTATGTTGCCCTGGCTTTAAAACAGTTCTGGCTGGTTCAGGCTTTTTGAGCTAAAATATAAGCATTGTGTTTAATGTGTCCGGCTGAAAAGAATTTGCACAATTTCTGGGCCAAAACCCGAAATCGATAGAAATCTTGTTGGCCGGCTAATGCGTAGCTGCATTAAATGTCATTTGGCCCCAAAGGCTCTTGCAGAGGGACTTGGAGGCTCCAAAGTTACTTCCCGAGGCTGCTGCAGAAGTGCGTGTGTGTCCGGAGGGGAGCTGGGCTGCTGCAGCTGCAGCCTCCGCTCGTGCTGCCTCATCCCTGATGCTGTGAATCCACATTGTCACCCTCGGTGCTGTCACCACAGCACAGGGGGTGGCAGGGACCGCAGTGACACCTTGGACCACATCACGGCTCAATCCAGCGCTGCTCAGTGCCGTCATCCCCGCTGAGCTCCGTGCTGAATGTGGCGGGCATAAAATACAGTCCCAGGCTCCAAGCTTTGGGAATGAGGCTCTAAACATAGCGATTTGGATAGATTTTGCTATTAAAGAACTACAGTGAAATCAAGAATAGGCTGTGGAAGGGTTTAAAAGTCTTTCTTTGCTGATTTCATTACAGGTTGAGGCAACAAATTATATCTCTTTTATTTCCTTTATGTAAGGGAAAGACCTGCTCTTAAAGGTAAAGACCTCACCAGAAGATAAGTTCCCTTATATATAATATAACTCTCCCTATATATAAGTTAATTATACTAGAACTTTAATAGTTCTGCCTCCCGACGTGAGCATGTTACCAACTAGACACTTTTTCTCACAATTTTAGGAGGGATAAATATGTCACGTCCCCTGCAAGGTTTGTCACACTAAGGACCTTCACATAGTTATATGGAGCTGCTCTCTTTGGTGTTTAGGGGGTTTTGACAACAGAAAATCATGAGCCCGTGGTCCAATGGAGTCTGGTGGATTTGTTTTATAGTGCATTTCAATAGTGCATTTTATAGTGCATTTCTAGAGATAAAGTGGAGATAAAGTATGGATAATGCTGAGGTTTCTGCATGAAACTCCAGCAAGATTTGGCTAAATAGCTCCAAGATGAGGGAATTGTCCCATGCATCTCCGTGCTCAGGGCTGATGACTGATGATTTCAGAAAGAAAGGAAATTATAAAGCCAAAGGAGGGAGACTGCACATCACAGGCTCGATTCACAGGGGGATCTTTGGTGGATTCTGTCCCGATTTGGAAATGGCCATCGCTGTTAAAACCATCCATTGGCAAGTTGTCTTGATGTTCCTTCTTGGGATTTAACAAGTGCGCTGCTCCCAGTCGGAATTTAACAGCATCAGCTTCCAGGACAGGGTCTTTTATAGCTCTGTCTGTTAGATTGAAGAGCTTTCCGCTTCTGCATTTCTGTATCCCTGTCCAGATACTTCTAGATTGTCATTAAGTGATCCCTTAACCTTCTCTTTGTTAAGCTAAGCGTATTGAGGTCCTTGAATCTGTCACTATAAGGCATGTTTCTCAATGCTTCAGTCATTCTCCTGTGCCTCCTCTGAGCCCTTTCCCATTCATCAACATCCTTCTTGAGCCGCAGACACCAGAAATTGCTGCCATGTCCCACTAGCTGTAACACCAGAGATATTTCACTGTTATTTTTTCACGTTTGCAGCATTGTGTAATTGGATTCCTCTTCCCACCAGCGAATCCCCGGTTCCTAGAAGCATCGTTTCGCATTAAATTGGCTGCTATTTATTTACATCTGATTTACAAGAGATCCAAGTCTGAGATCAACCTGTGTGTTGACCACAACCCTAATCTATACCTCAGCAGCAAACCCTGATTGTGATGATTTTTGATTTTCTATCATTTGCTAAAAATGATGAAGTGAATCACACCTCATCACTTGATGACGGTTCCCCACATACATTTACATGTTTAAACTTATCATCCGGGTTCCCATGCATTTAATGTGGCCCATATATATTGTTTTAGTCTCCTAATAACAAGGCAGTATTAAGTCAAATGCCTTGCAGAAGTTGAGCATAACAGTGTTGATGAAACGCACTAAATCAATCAAATCCATAATCACATTCTTTACAAAATTATATCAATTTTCTTTAATAAGACCTATTTTCCACTAACTCATGTTGATTGTAATTAATTATTCTCCTTAAATTGTTATTAATCAAGTTCCTTATCAGCCCCTCCATTACTTTTTCCCAAATCAACATCAGACAATCAGATATATAATTACGCAAGTCATCCTCTTCACCCATGCTTATGCATTGGCACAATGTCAGCTTTCCTTCACTTTTCTGGAAGGCTCCAAGGTTTGCAGACATTATTGACAGCAACACTAGCAATCTAGGGCACTCCTGAGGCGTATTTTAAAGCTTTCGGGAAAAAATATCTAAAAATGTTCATCAAGAAAACCTCTAGCTGTAGTAGCTGCTGTTTGACATCCGGAATTGGAAATGAAGATATTTCACATGATCATATAACATTGTCCTTCTCTTAGATTTTCCCTCAAATAGAGAAATTAAATAATTAGCATCTACCTTTTATGCATTTTATTTAACAATATTCTGTCTGGACAACTACTTCTAGTCTCTTTAATCCAAAAAGCACGTCCTTATTGCCCTCAGCTCTGCTACCCATAGATTTCACATAAAGATCTGCTTTCCTTATCAGTTTTCTGTAATATCTTTAGGTCTGACTTATATTCCTTATTATCTCCTTTCTTTTCCCTCCCTTTGTAGGAATTTAGACCTACAATCAATCCCCTCTGAGCTCCTTGACTTTTTAACGAAAATGACCTTCTTTTTCTTTATTCTGAGATAACCCAGAAGCCACAGGAGTCTTAAAGAGCTATAATTCTATTAAAAATCTTCCAAGTGATCTGTCTCACTGAGTTACCTCTTACAGCTCTGGTACCTACTATGTACCTACTATTTGTTTTATTCCATTATGTTATTATATGTGTTTTATTCCATTATGGTGATTCACGTGCACTTGAAACGTGGTACCAGGCTGTACCTCAATTTTAGTCCTGTGGTCAGGTCTGCAGCTGTCAAGAGCTTCCTATGGAGAATCCTCATGTTTTTGGTTAGGAAACGCCCTTCTACATCATTCAGAAATCTCAAGAACCTCTTGTGTGAGCCCTACAATCCACATCATTCAAGTTTAGATCTCCCAGGACAGTATAGGGAATTTTTTCTTAAACTTTTACTTGACTAAGGATTAGCAATCCTTGTTTTCAACCAAGATTTGATGGACTGCAGGAGTATCCTCTTTTGGCTTTTATTTATATTTAAGGTCACTTTCTTTTAAGTTTCTTGTGCTTTGGAACGCTGCAATGTCACTTTTAATATTGATTGTCCCTCCCACACCATCTTCGCCCACTCGATACTTTCTAAATAGGTTACAACTATTGATTTTAATATTCCAGGCACATGGATTTTCTCCCCAAGTTTAAGTCATGCTCTCCAGGTAGAATTTGTACTCATAAATTAGTTGTTCCAATTCTTTTTTATTACTCAGACTCTCTGCATTGCTGTAGAGGCAATTAAAGTTCTTCTTCTCACATCCCTTAGTGTGTTCATTAATTCTGTTCTCGGCATCTTGATTTTCTTCCTTGGACCGGGGATGGTGATGGATGCCAAATCATTTCCTTGTTTCTTCATTCTGGAGAGTGCCCGTTCCTGTCTGTCTGGTCCAAATGTCCTTTCTTCCAGAAATGCAACCAACCTGGACCCTGCTTCTGACAGCATCAGGAGAAACAGAACACAAGAGAAGACCTTAACCCAACCACGGCACCTTGCACTCCCTGATGCATTGCAGGGCCATCATGCCATTGAATGTGGAATGGCTCAAAAAGGCCAAAATGACTCAAAAAAGTCTTGCTTCAGCTTCAGACCCTTTCCAATCTTTCCTGCTTGTGGTTCCTGACTTCTTCAGGCCATCGGTCCACAAGTGCAGGCCAAGCACCAGACAAGCATTGCTGTTTGGGGAATACTAACTCATGCTTTTTTATGCCTCCAGGGAATTTCCAGGGTTTTTGCAAACCCCAGGCATGGGATGAACTCACAGAAAAGGGGCACAGTGCTGAGGGCAGCTGTCCAGGGCAACTCCGAGATCCCCATGGGCTTGGACAACCTGCTTGGGTCAGAGCTTCATTTGTTGCTTGGGATTTGAGGGTTTCATTTCACCTTCTCATCCCTTGCATTTGGCACGTACTTCAAGGTTACGCTGGCTTGAATCCAGTCCAGGCCAAGCTGTGCTGACCTCATAACATGCTTTTGCTCATTTTAACTGACGCTGTTGGAAAGCGAAAAGAAAAAAAAAAAATCTGTTATTGCAGGTCCTAAAACATTTGCGGCCAAGGGCTAGAACAGAGACTTCTGACGGGTTGGAAAGTCTTCTGTCTGGATGATTTTGCTTAGAGGTGATGCATGTTAATGAATTATGGCTATGGAATCATCTCCAAGCAGGACGGAAACAGCAATTCTCTGGATCCAGCCCATTTCAGGGCTTGGTGACTGGGATGTGCCTGTCCCTGCTCTGGAAAATAGACCCCTCCATCTTTTTTCAATCCATCGGAGTGTTTTGGGGGCAAACCTGAGAGCATGGAAGTGCAAAGGAACAGAATGTAAGGTCTGTAAAATAAACCAGCTACAAAATGCCTCCAGGTTGCTCTAAATTATGCATCCTCGCTGTTGGGAATTGTTCGTGGTTGTAATTTTCATTGCACAGCTCCATTCCCGGATCCTTGTCTTCACTTTCTGGAATGCTTTGCTGTGGGTTTATGGTTACCTTTCCTTCCCTTTTGCTGTCTTTCAAACAATTTCTCAGCTCTCTCTTAAAATTCAGAACGTGATGAGTGAAATTCCCCCTTGGCCAAGGAGCTGGGGAAAGGGATAAACGGTCTCTATTAATAGAGTGTTACTAACCCTAAAGGAGGCATCATCACAGCCCCCTCGTGGTATTTTCTGCATTTTTGAACGCAGAAGTGACACACGATGAACCTGTGGGTCCATCTACAACCCCAGCCTTTTCCTTGTGCCGAGATGGGAATATCACTAGGGCAAACTATGGACATTGTGGGTGTCAGTGCTTCTAAAAAACAGCCCCTGGGTGCTATTTTATGCACCTAGATGGAAAAAAAAAGCCCTAAGGAAAGCTAACTGCACATTTATAAAGAGGTTTGTGCCTCTGCGGGGGTCAGGGCTGTTCGGGCTGTGTTTGCAGAGGGTCGGAGCAGCCGTGCGGGATGGAGGCAGCAGCCTTGGCACAGCCTCGCCGTGAAAACGCGGCGTCACTTCTGGGAAGAGGGCCGAGCCGCTGCCTTTCGTAATGCAATTTGGTGTTTGCTTTAGTTATGAATTTCCTTTTCCCACCGCGGCTCTTTTTCTTTATTAAAACCCCTAAATTTCATTAGTTTGCACTTACAAAAATAACCCTGGCATCACCAGCGAGCTCTCCTCTGATTGTGTCATCAATTTACCCTGTCACCGGAGCGCTCCTGTGTCACACCTGGCACGGTGACAGGGACGTACTTCAATATTGCGGCTGACTGCAGTCACGTGCCCCGAGCAAACCCGCACTTCCACGGACTTTTGTCATTAGGAACTTTGGTTTCAAGGTTTTAAGGGGGGGAAAAAAAAATAAAAGAGGAAGGAAGAGGTGATGGTAAATTTAATTCCTGCATCTTAGTCACTTCTGGACCACGGGTCATTAACCGTGCATTAGTCGTGCTAGCAATTTTTCATGGGAGCTCTGCTGCCGTGGCAGCGCGATGCGGTCCCAGCGCACGCTGCTCATCACATGCCACGGGGCAAGAGGAGACGGTCGCAGTCCCGAGTGTGACTAATAGCATGGAAGTGTCCCGGACACGGTGACTTATGTCATATTTTATGCTAAAACACCTTCTTGTCTGATATACAACCCCGAGTCTGTTTCTTATCCTCTCCCCACATTGCATTCGTTTGCAAGCAGCTAGCCAAAGGCTGGACTATTTCAGGATTCGGACATGTGGTCAAGCACTTTTATGCCTTACGTGAGCAAACACGTAATAGAAAACGAGTTGTGGTTTTTTTAAGGAAAATGTCCCATGCGTTTGGCGGAGGAAAAGATAAATTTGAGGACCGGTCATCGACCGGTCC
>JAWLRI010000863.1:1580895-1594826 GCA_034781795.1 Crypturellus tataupa | reverse complement strand
AATTTTATGTGTCCCTCCGCCACACGCATGGGACACGGGGACCCCCCTGACAAGCAGCCCGAGGTACCAGGCTCCTTTAAAGACTTCAGAGTTTTATTTATAGCCCCTTTGAATAAGTGCAGCTGATACTTAAGATCGGCAGATTTAATGACAGCAAGCTGGCGAAAGGCCAGAGCTGCAAATAGTGCCGCTAAAAGTCTTCTCTGCTATAAAATTTGTTTAATGCAAGAAATCATATCGTGCAGATTCCTGCCTGGCACTTTTATAATTAGCAGGAGAAATATTCATTTCATTCCTAAGAGCAGCCAGGATTTTACGGGATACGGTTGTCTTTCAGTGTGTGTTTTTTTTTTAAATTTCTTTTAATCTTAATATCTCTACATTTTGAGGGAAAAGGGACCATTGCAACCAGTCGCCCGAGGAAGGAGAGTTTTTTGACCTCCGATTGCCACTTGCTTCCCGTTAGACATGGGAAATGGGAAAAAGAAGCACCAAATTTCATGGTGATTCCTCCGCCAGGTTTCCAGGTGCTGCAACAAGGAGGGAACAGGTGACTCTGTGCATGGGGACACTGGGGTCCTGGCTCTTCATTAGGGACAACCAGAGCCCTGGCACGATGTCCCTTGACAGCGCAGTCACCGCTTACCTGGTGTCACTGCGTTTCCCAGGGGAGGTTGGCAACCTCTTAAAACAGCGTCAGAATTGAATTATTTTATTCCTTTGTTTTTTTCTTGCCTTTTTCTGAGGAAGTGATACCATAGAAAAAAAGGTTGTGTTTGTGAGACAATCAAAAAAAATCAGAAAGCTTGAAATAAAGTTTTACAGATAGACATACAGACGCAGTTGGAACTCTCTGCCTATGGTACAGCCACAGAATGACCCTGTTAATAACATCCAAGCCCTGTTTTTCCTCATCTCTTACTCCTTCTTGGTGCCAGAGCAGGCAGCTCTGCTGCTTTTTCCTTACTGTGGTCCCTCATTCGCCTCCTCTATTGATGGAACTGCAGAGAATTAGGTCTTTATTTTATTTTATTTTATTTTATTTTATTTTATTTTATTTTATTTTATTTTATTTTATTTTATTTTATTTTATTACAATCTCCCTTCAGTGTGTTCCCTGTCCGCACCTCTAGGAGTGGTTGTCACAGCTTGGCTCATTCCTGTCCCAAACTGGCTGATGGAATTTCCTTAGGGAAGTGGAGGAAAAGGATCATTTAGCCTCATGGGAATAGTTTCCCCTATGTTTGCACTGAACAGTAAGAGACTCCGGAGTTTCTTCCAGCTCAACAAGGCACAAATTTTGGTGCAGATCCTTCCCATTATGAGGATTACCCATGCACAAGTCCCCAGTCAGCGCTGTGATTTACTTTGGCCATTTCTGTAATGGGCCCTAGCGCTTGCCTTGCCGTGTGATGGGCCGATATTTATAGACACACTTTGGATCCTAGATAAAATGTTATATCTCGAGTTCAAGATGGGAAAGACGATTAGTGTGCTTCCCGCGCGGGATGGTTGAAAGTTAAGGTACTTTGGTAGTGCTCTTAATGTTAAAAACGTGCCATAATGCCTCGCTGAACCGCAACCTACATTTACAAGAAGTTTTACAATTAAAAACGGGATGGGAATGAAAATAATTGGGTGGATTATGCTGCAAAAGGTGCTAGGTAAGGTTTTATCTCTGTCTCTTTTTTTTTTTTAATTTTTATGCTTTTTTTCCGAGACATCTTCCCTCAAGGAGGATGAAAAATTGAAAGTGCTCGGCGCGCTGTATCTCCCGTTCAGATACAAGCACAAAGCGCACTCGCGGACATTTATTTACCAAGAAAAGGATAACTCTATCATACAAAGCAGCGAACGTGTCTCCTTCAATTGCTGCGATGCTCAAGGGGAGGCAGGAAGCTCTGGGAAAGCAAATCCTGCTTGAAATGAAGGTTTTGGAGTCCTTTCGGGCACGCGAGATGCTGCTCGTGCAGGGAATGGCCAGAGGGGAGGATGACAGCGGGGTCTTTGCATGGTCAATGTGTCCTCCTTGCACTGATCTCCATCTTGCTTGTAGAAGAGGCACCTGGCAGGTCCTAGACCCGAATTCCGGGCTCCCTGGGGAGCTGCTGCTGGGATGACCTTGTGCAGCCCTTGCTGACGCTCGGGGAGCAGCGAGTCCCCAGGCCGGTGGCCACGGAGCAGCTGTGACCGCAGCTGTGCCGGCCCGTGGGGACATCCCGCGCCGGAGCTCGCGGGAAAGGTGAGCACTGCTTTGGGAAACACTGGAGCTGCCACCCGTTTCCAGCGGCATCCGGGAACTGCAGCCTTGGATGAGGGTGAATTAACCCTCCGCCGGCGCAGTCCGCAGGGCTGTGCAGCTTTCCTCATCGATACTGGTGTAATCAGCAATCCAGGACCCTGTGTTTGACCCCGGAAAAGGACATTGCAAGATTTTGAAGCTGGCAGCCAAAAATCTGCAAAGAGGCAGGTTTCTACCTCTTGCAGGGTGAGCAGCTCTCGCTGCAGGGCTCGGGCTGCTCCTCCTGCTCCCAGAGCCTTCAACGAATGCCCCCAAACAGGCTCTGTCCAAGCAAGCTCGCCGTGTGCTTCAGATCTGCAAGCTAAGAAGCACCGTGTGTTTCAGATCTGCTGCGATTTACAGTTTTCTCTTTCCATGCTGCAGGATGGAGCATCCTAGGATAGCTCCTGAAAGACGAATGCAGCTTCAGGAAGAGCCATATTCCCATTGGGACACGATGGTGTTGCACCAGGATGCTGCTTGGGGACAATATTCCTCCATTTCCATGGCCTGGGAGGAGGTGTGCGGTTCAGCAGCAGGTCTCCAAGGAGCTTAGGGTTGCCCTGGATCCCTCACTCCCAAAATCCCCCATCTCCAACCCATGGGGCTCCCAGTCCTTCACATGGGCAAAGCAGAGCAGAGGGCACCTTGGCCAATACTCCATACAAAGCGCATAGATTTCCCTCCATCCAGGAAAAGAACAACTATAAGCTAAGCAAAAGCATTGCACGGGTATATAAAAACCGAGAACTATATATTTAATAGAGGGCAGAGCGAGCAATCTGGCAGATTTCTCATAAATATTCAGTCCTGCTTGAATTTTGTCAGAAGGCGACTATAATGCAGTCCCTTCACACCTGAGCACGAGTTCTGCTAGGGCAAATACATGAAAACGATGAATTTGCTGCACAGAACACTTAAAGATGCACTTGAAGATGAGTTCAGTTTGCATCACTGTCCTCCCAGAAGAAATTTTAGATTTTAAGCATCAGATATTAGGTCAAACGTGTCGCATGGACCCTGCTTCTCATCAGTCTGTGCATGCAGGACCTTGTCCTTCCCTGGGCATCAGTCTCATGCAAGACACTAAAGCAGCAAGCGTGGATGTTACGGATAAATATTCACACCAAAATAACAAATCAAAGACTAAAAATGATTTTGCTAAAAAGTCTACAATGTCAAGTAAGGAGAGCAGCGGATCAGAGATCAGATCCTGATTCGCTAGCACACAAATGACCAGCGGAAGAGAGTATTTCGCCAGTAAAACTGCACATTTTGAAAGAACCTGCCTTCTTCTGCCCCAAATTACTAATGACAATTTATTCACCCAGTTCTAATAGAATGTCCTGTTTTTGCTGAGCTAAAACCAACTCTATAATATCCTCTTAGCCTACTGGGCTCCTCTCCAGAGCTCCAAGCTGTTCGGTTTCCTCATCTCTCTTCTCCCTTCCCATTATTTTCCTCTGCAATAACACAAAGACCAGAATAAGACAAAACTTTTCTTTTCTGGTGCACTTTTTGGTGGGGAGAGCCTAGAGGACTCGAACAATTATCAAGAATGCCACTCAAATTACAATATAATTGTTTAAAAAAAAAATCTGGCAGCTAATTCTGATTGCAGCGCACATTTCTGCGCCCGTGACAAATGATTTCTAAAGTTAGACTCAAGGACATCAAGCTTCCAAGAGGTCACCCATCTACAGTGTTTATTTTATTTGCCAGACCAACAGAAGTTTCAAAAAAGTTAATCGAAGGAAAAAGGGAAAGAAATAAAAGCATGGATGATCCAGGAAAAAAAAAAGAGATTGAAATGTTTTGTTTTAAAAGGACTGATGCTCGAAGCCATAAAGTATGAAATACAGGAGGGAAAGGAGATTTGGGTCTAACCTACAATATCACATTAGACTTTAAAGCTGTTCCAACAGACTAAGCATTTGAGAAAGCATCGGAGCTGTTTGTGATAAGTTGCTCCTCTTATCGGCAAACTGTCATCTGTCTTGAGTGAGAACATTTTGTCCACCCTACCAAAACAAGTCAGAAAAATTGGATAAAAACAAAAATATAAATCAGAACGGGAGCCGGGAGCAGAACTGAAATGATGGCAATTTCCTGGCAAGGATCACTGTACAGCTAAATGTCAGATGTGACAGGAAGAATTATACGTGGGGCTGGAGGTCGGGAGCGATGGGCGAGCGCGCCGGGGCCGCGGGATGCTCGGACGGAGGCTTCTGGCTTTGCTCATCCATTGGGGACCCTCCGGTGGCTTCTGCTCCTCACCCAGCTGCAAAGCGGTGCCAAATGGACAGTGAATGTTTAGGGCATCGTCCACGTGCTCAGTTGGCAGCCCTTGGGTTCAGCAGAGCCGCGCTGATGAATCAGACCCTTCCTGAGGTGCCTCTGGTGGCTTCAAGGCAACATTTGCTGGGAGAGATCCCTGATCTCAGGGTTGCTGGAGCCACCTAGCCCATTCCTACCTCCTCCAGGACACTTTTCCATAGGATAAGTGCCCTCCTGATAGTCAACTGTGATGTCCAAGCGGGGCTGTGTCTAAATCAAACTATTTCAGCATCTTCCAGGAGCATCCCTGGAGCTGCAGGTCCCAATGCAGTGAACCCCAGCGGTTTGGGACAAGCAGCAGTGCCACCTCCCAGGCACTGTAAATACAGAGGAATGAATCATTCCAGAGCCTTTGCTTTGGCAAAAAGCAACAAAAATTCCCAAAACATGAAGGCAAAGGCCGGATTGCCAGCCCTGCTAGAAGTGCCAGGAGCAAGTGCCCTTCTCAGAAACACGAACCAGTCTGCAGCAGGGCACCGGGATAAGGACAAGAATTCCTTCCCTCCTGGAAAGGTCCCATCAGCAGTGATATCAAAGCTGCCCTTTCGAGCAGGGGCTGGTAAGAGCCTGGTGGCAAAAGCGTTTCTTGTCTTGCAGCAGCATTTAAGGCATTTCTGACTGCAGAGGGGTCTCCAACAAGGGTTAATAGAGGCTCTGCTGTGCACCTGGTGCATCTACACCCTATCTGCAGCACTTTGCGTGCATATATGTGCATATATATATAAAAATATATAAATATGTATTACATAGGCGGGTATTTATTTATCTACGGCATGTAGGCTGGGAGAGTAGACAGGCTGCATGTTCAGGCTCCCTCCTTTCACCACGACGGCATGTGGATGCCACACAAATTCCCCTCGTGACTCCTCGGGAAATCTTGGCAAGCCCAGGGGATCCTGCAGTTAATCAGCCCTGTGCCACTAAACACCACGTAGCGAGGGGACCTGACCTGAGTTTTTGGGACCCACATGCTCCCTTTTGCCCTTTTTTATTGTAATTCCACCCGGTGCCCTAGTGTGGAACAGCCTGAGGATGAGGTGCATCAGAGCCCCCTTCCCTCCAGCCTGCGGATGCGCCCGGTTCTTTTGTTTGTTTGTTTGCCAGGATTATCATATTCTGTGCCTGTACGGCCAATAAATCCAAAGAAACCCGCTCCCGAATTTGCAAAGAGCTTTCCCGAAGGGAATGACAATTACCTTTCCCTCCCAGCACTGCAGACGTCCTCTGGCACTTACAAATCCCACTTTTATTCTGAGAAATGCAACCACTTGCTCTAATTATTCAGCCTGCCGTTCGAGGCGGGCAGGAGGGATTTTGTAGGTAAACTCGCAAAGGGGAGGGATGCTGTAAACCGGGATGGCTCGGCAGCTTCAGCACGGTGAGGACATGCGGTCCGTAGCAAAGACAATGTATAGACACGCAATTTCCTGGGTATAAAATAGGGGAAGAGGTGGCCAAATGCAGTAGACCAAACCTTGAGGTCTCAGTTGACCTTGCTCAGCTGCCCCTGCTCTAAGTGCTGTGGCATTTGGGACGCTGCAGCCCTGAGCATCTTTCACATCTCAGTATCCTCCTTCCTACGGTCCCCTCTTCATCCCTCCTCCAAGAGCCTTCGGTGCAGGGAGCTCTGCCCTTTCTCTGCATTTCCTCTGATTTCTTCCATGTTTGCTGACAACTTCTCCATCTAAATCCCAACCTGAGCAAACCCCAAATCCCCCTTCGTATCACAACCTGGACGCAGACAGCAGCACCTCCTTGGAAAGTCCTCATTGCAGGCACAGGAGCACAAGGATTTCTCATGAATTTCCAACACAACCTATGAGATTACAGCCCGCAGCAGGAGGAGGAATCACTATCATTGTGGAGCGGGGAGCCTGGGTTTGGTGGTTCATGTTATTTATAAGGAAAATACCCCTGTTTCTCTCAGTCCAGCTCATCTAAAATCTCCGAAATTAGATGTCATTACTCGGCAGGCCTGCACTCCTGGCTAGCCAGCACGCAGCCACCCGCAGATAGACGAGAGGATAATCTGATTCCATCCTTGGAAATGTCAGGCTTTATGGGTGAATAAAATACATCCCATTTCCTTCTGTTTATCAATATTGGGTGAAAACAGACCAGAAATTGCTTAGAAATAACCCCAGCCAATGCACCCATCCTGCAGCGGCGGCTGCAGGGGATTCCTGCCTGGAGCATAAAAACCCAGTGATGAGAAGACCCAGAAACCACACGGGAGAAAGAGGAACCTCTTGGACCTCTCCCTTTACCCCTCTGCCACACAAACAGACAAGCCCAGCTGAAAATCCCCATCACAAAATAGGCAGCAAAGGCAAAGCGAAGGCAAATGGATGTAAAATAAGTCCTATTCCCGCCACGTTCCCTGCAGGCACCGAGGAAAGATGGAGCCTACGGCACTGGGAAAAGGGATTTTGGACGGAGTTCATAGCAGCAGTGAATGAACTTTTCAGATAAATAATAGCTAAAGAGAAATGAAACATTATAGTTTCAATTACCGCTGTGCCCAGCCACGCAGGTAGTAATTCCGATGAGAAACAATTGGTGGATTGTCACCCTCAAATCAGACACATACCATTTAATTCCATTTACTAAGGGTTCACTGGCTGTATTTTGAATCAAATACAGCCATTAATGTGCAAAGATCTGAAAAATGCATGTGTCTCTTTTATAAATGCGATGGCAAGGCAGTAGCTGCTGTAAAACCCTATTTCTTCAGGTTGGGGTGTTCCTATCAATTTTAGTTATTCAGATATTACCTCAGAAAAGTTTCCATCTGACAAGGTAGTTCTTTTGAAATGGCTTGTTCGGAGCCAAATCCGTTCTTATATTCCCTCATCCAGACTTAACAAATTGACTCAAACACGGAAAAAGCTGCTTTCATTAAAGCAATTAAGTTCTCGATGGTTTTGCTGTGTCTGACCATTAGCGCACAAATATAAATCATTAATTACGGGAGCTGAAAGCTATCAGGTAGGCCAGGTCCAGCTAAACCCTGCCTAGAGCCATCCTGCTTCTGCGGAAGGATCCTGGCACAGAGGTTTGCGGGAGCATCCTGGGAAGCTTCTGTTTCTTATAAATACAGAATTTAAATCCAGCCTCCCCAGATCTGCAGCCTCACAGACTCTCCATGGGACCAGGAAGGAGGAAAAAGGAGGAAAAAAGACCTTTCCATGAAACTGCACTTGCCCTTGTGATCTTGCTGTAATAGCATCAAAGGGCACATGGTTTAAGTCTAATTTCAGTGATTACTGGGGAGGATATCAGAGTGGAATATGAAATTCCCCCAAGCTTTTCCCGTCTTGCTCTTCACATCATTCCAGGCCATCCTTCCCTCCAGGTGCTCTGCGTTGGCTCAAGGACACATGCAGAGGAGCAGACACGGATGGGTCGGTTACCCCTATGTGTTTTAAATCCTTTAAAATGACCCAAAAACTCTCTGCAAAGAGAACCTGATTTGGGGCCTGAAAATGCTGCTCACCATATGGTTGAGCAAGGAAAGTGGCCATCAGCGCGTCATGCACCTGGGCACAGCCCCTTAATCCAGCCCAGGAGTCATTAAAAATGAGCCTTGGCGGAAGGGCTTTAGCAAACGCTAGAGGAATTGACAAAAATTAAGACATTTAGCCCCACGGACCCTCCACTGAAGCACCTGAGAGCAAAGGCTCGTCCTGTCACAGCGCCTCGAGCTCTGCAATTAAAGAGGAGCATCTATTACCTCCACATCCACGTCCCCTTATTAGAGTTCCTCCCACCCCGTGCTATTAATTTATTTATATTTCCAGCAGCGATAATTGAGTTATCAATTTTGTGCTCTTTGGGGCCAGAAGCAAAGAGATCAGAGAGCTATTTTATACACCTAATTATAGATTATTTCCCTTAGCTATAAAACCGCAGAGAGGCTGATCCAGAAAGCGTGTTGGGAGGCGCTTCGCGTCCTCCCCTTCTCTGGTGGCTTCCCTATTGCTTCTGTAGATCAGGGTGCCAATGTCCCCTGGACAAAATCACCGTCAAAGCCAAGGAACACATTTCCTCACAGGACAAAATACATCTAGACCCCAGAAAAGACCATGTACAGCTGCTTAAATCCCACAGAAATCAAATTCATCTTATAATTAAGCATTTTACTTAGGCCTTCAGGACATCAAGGAGTTTGACTGAGATTTAGGTCACTTCTGTGCAGTTTGGCTACACTTTGGCTCATCATTGTGGCCCAAGTGACCACTAAGGTGCTGGCCACCTCCTCCAGCTGAAGTTGATCCAATATCCATGGACAACCAGAGCAGCCTGAGGGTCAATATAGCAGTTAGTGAATGCTAGAGTCCAGCAAATCTTATTTTTGTATTTACAGAACGAGACAGGAATAGTCTGTGCCCCAGTATTAGGTTTCCAGTGATGACATGAGGAGGACATCCAAGATGTATGACCTAGCAAATGTACTGTAATGCACACATCACATTTGTTCTCCGAGTAAATAGATATTGTCTAGGGTACATTACATCTGCGCTTTCGTGTTTAATTTAATGTAAGTGAACTGCCTTAATTTCTCTAAATTGTAATAATAAACATAATGC
Source organism: Crypturellus tataupa (assembly GCA_034781795.1). NCBI lineage: Eukaryota > Metazoa > Chordata > Aves > Tinamiformes > Tinamidae > Crypturellus > Crypturellus tataupa. The sequence continues at coordinate 1,585,619 of JAWLRI010000863.1, read as the reverse complement.
TAACAGTGATATTGCTAATAATTTAGTTTGCAAGTGATTAATCAACAATGAACTATTTTAATTACCTGTTCTGAAATGCCAAACTAAATTAATTATGTATCATTATATGAATTCACATATATATACCCATATATATGAATTTCAAGGCTAATTAAAATGAATAAACTGTCGAATTCGGTGAATTTGTGGAGCTGAGGCGGGATCTGCTCTCCTCTGCTCTTCTGGCTTTTTGCATTTTATCCTCAGCACAAAGAGAATTAGATTCCAGTGCTCTGAGCAAGTCATTTGCGCTCCTGGAAAATATATTACCCAGAGAAAGTAGCAAACTCCACGGATTACACATTGCAAACAGAACTGCTGATGCATCGCGTGAGCAGGGCAGCAACGAGGGTGCAAACGGGTGGGAAATGCAGCCTGCGGTGGTGCTTTTAGTGGGAAACTCAGGGCAATCTTGCCAGTGGACTCTGTGCCACAACTTGGAGCTCACAGAAATAAAACCAGGGGAAACAAATTCCCCACAATGAGTTGTTCCCCATATATATAATATATATATATATATTTTAGGATTAAACTGTTGTATTTGGGGCACAAACACAGATTTGCCTTCAGCCTCGGAGCAGGGCTGCATTTGGGGAGCTGCCAGTTGCCCGGTACCAGATGCTGCTGGTACCGGGGCTGTTTGGAGTCTCATCCCAACACCATGGGAGCACATAAGGAAATAAGAATTCCTTGATTTTGATGATGGTTTTGCCGGTGGCTTTGGTCTAAGAGCCGGGCAGTGCTTTAGGCTCCGTCTATCCGGGATCGGGGCTGGCAGAGCTGCAGGGGAGGGAATTGCTTACGGAGGGGTGGGAGCGAGCGGGTCCTCATGGCTTGTAGCCCAGGCTGGAGAAACAGGATGATTAATGAGAGCAGTGGCATGAAGGAACCAGAAACTAAGTAATGAGACCTTTATTTGATACATAATCCTGCAGGGACCTTCCGTAAAGAGAATACCAGGAGAAGGGCTAAGTTTTGCAGATTTGGGAATGCATTAGGAAGGGGGAAAGTATTGCTGAGTTTGCAGGGAAATGCCCGGGCTGTGCACAGTGAGAGCTGCAGTGCTGCTCAAAGCAAGGTTGGGACGTGCTAATTTGGTCGTATATTTTCGAATGGTGGAAAGACGCCCTGACTTGTGATTTACTTTGTTGTGTTGGTCTAGGCGATATTCTGGGTTTAAAATGAGGTGTCCAGAGTCTGATCACCGCATTCCAGCTGGGAGATGAGGAAGCCGTTATAAACATAACAAGAACTCCCAGCCAAAAATTACTTATGGCTTCAATTGAAGGAGAAGAAGCCGCTGATAGGTTGGGAATGGATGTCAGAAACACAGCGGTTAGCAGCAGAGATGAATGAGAGATGGGGAGGTGATAACTTAGATAAATTGGTGTCTCATCCATATTAAGGAGACAGCTCATCCTCTGTTGCTGCTGCATGACATGAACTGTGGAGTATATGGATACTGAAATACACTGGTCTTAAAGTTAAATCCCCAAGAACCATCAGAAATAAGTCTCAGAAGCCGATGCGAGACCTGATGCACACTGCAAAAATATGCACTCTGTCAGGGAGCGCGGTTCTCCCCATATAACTTCCACCGTTTGTGGGACAATTATAGAGAAAACGATACTGTGATGTGTAAAGCAGCTCCTGGAGTGGTTTTATTCACTAGCTCAATGCTACGCATAATCATCGCCAGCAACATCTCCAGAGGTGTGTGCATAATAGAGAGACATCAAGTCAATGAGTCAAAACATCAGAAAATAAAATTCGGATGAACATCACATTCAAAAATTATATCATCTGTCATTTAACGCTGCCTGAAGACCTCCTTATTGAAATAATACATCTAAACTAAAAGTTACCCCAGGCAGTAATACCATATTGTGCTACGTTCACTGTCTGCAAGGAATGAGGTTTTTCCGCTGCTTGGATCAGCTGCCGAAGACCAAGGGCTCCATCAGCCGCATCGTGCTCTTCCCGCTCAAGTGCCCAAAAGAATTGCAAGGAGATGCATGTTCCTCAAGTGAAGCTGCTTTAAATTTAATAGAGTTGGTAATGACCCACTAGCTTTACCCAAAAACCCTATAGCTCCTCAGCTGTTCGCCTATGGTTTAATAGTGATTTGCAGATCATGCAGCCATCCTTCTGGTAGAGTATCTGGAGCTTTTCACGTGGGGCAGCTTGCAGGATGACAGATTGTGCCTTAAAACCAACTAGTAATAGCTCTTGGGTCCAGATCTGTTTTCTGAACCAGATTCACAGCAGAAGAAATGTGAACAACTACATTAAATCCCAAAGAGGGATTTTACAATCTTTAAATTCCAATATAGATGAATTCTGCTTTAACCTACTGCACCTATCCTGCCCCCTTTATTTATAACAGACTTTTGATCTAGATTTAAGGACAGATCTGAGGAATTTGCACATGCCAGGGGTTAGAGACTCACCAGCACAACCTGACCAGATAATGCCATTTCCACAGAATTACTCATGATGCTCATAGATACCTTTGTGGCACAAAAAAATTTCAAGGATTTGCAAGCAAAATAGCTGTAAATGCATCAAAATGGATGTTCTCATGAGCAAAACAGCCCTGTGCCCTGTGCCAAACCTGAGAAACACTTGGTGTGCAGAGCCCTTGCCTTGCTGCTTTGGTTGGAGCTTTGGTTGGGTGCAGGCAGGGAAGCAAGTGCTGGAGGGGGTGTCATTTCCTTTGGGTTTTTCACTCATTATCTTGCTGTGTGGATGTGTATAATCATTTTTCCTTTAAGACCCAAATTAGCCTTTAAAAAAAAAAAAACACTGTATCCAAATGCAAAATTAATTTGCCCTGTCTGACATTATACTTCAATGGATTAGACGCTTTGTTCTTCCTGCTCAAAAGCACCTACGGAGAGAAGAAGTTTCCCTTTGTAAAAACGCAGGTTTTGGAGACCTTTGAATCCCTAAATAAATTCCTGTCCTGTCATTTTCCCAGAGCATCGCGTGTAGCATTCTCTTTGCAACAGAAACAAACAGCTCCTGCAGATGCACGTATCCAAGGACAGCAGTGTCTGCTCCAAGGGACATTGGCAGAGATTTCATGATGGGACATAAGACAAGTTTATGTATATAAATATATATAGAGATAAAGAAAATATGTGTGTGCATTTTTTTAATTAAACAAGACTTTTATTCAAGCTTGTTTTTCCCTTAATCCATATGAAATTGTAACCTTTATGGTGATTTCCATGCTTCTTTTTGTATGTCTTACATGCCGGTCCTTGCCCCAGCATGGACCAGCACATCCCAGCTCCAGGCAATGGTGTTCCCAGGCAGCTCCAGCATCGTGTGTGCCAGGGAGGTGCATCCAAGATCGATGGGGCATCCTGAAGGACGAGCAAAACCTCCTTAATGAGCCCCGGTTCTTCCAGGTTGTGCGAGTGAACAACGAGCATCTCGTCTGGAAGCAGCATCGGGAACCTGGGGGAGCTCTGCCACCGAGACAACAAATCACCGGGTGTGCTTGAAGGTTCATTTTTCACTGGAAAACACCGGTGAAACAAATACTTGGCTGCTTATCTCCTTATGGCTCATCAGCACTTTCCAAACCCCGCTTTGCCCTCTCTTTGCTTGGAAAAGGCACGGTGCTTAAACGGGTTGGAGGATAGGCTTGCGATGAAAGAAATAAGCCACAGCGTGAATCCCAAAGGCTTTGTAAAGGCTTCATTTTGCTCTGAGGAAAAATCTCTCTCTTCCCTGCTCATTCCCCTCCCGCTTGTTCCCTTCCATGCGGGCGCCTCATTTGTATCTAAAGGAAAGCTCGCCATCCTTTGAAGAAGTGGTTCTCCCCTAAAAAATCAATAGTCAACATTGTCTTTAAATAGTCTGACATTTACCTTTCCTGTAGTTTTCATTCTCTCCTGCATTGCCCAGGTGTTTGTGCTGTCCATGCACCCGATTGCTCTGTCCTTAGCAGCGTTTCAAGGGTGGCAGCTCAGAGCCACAAATAAGGAGTTTAGCAGGATAATTAAAAGGCCTGGAACTCCCTAATAGAAGCATCTTTAACTAATTTATGGAAGACATCAAGTGAGAATAATTACAAGCAAAAGGGTATTGTAAATCCCGAAAGAAAATACCCTTTGAATGCAGTTTGCCAACAAGCATAACCGAGTGCTGGCCCAAAGGTCACCGATAAAAGACTCGGAGCTCCAAACTCCCAAGTCATCCACCTTTCCTCTCCCTCCTTGTCAGGAAATCGGCTGGGGGTTCATTCTGAAAGCTGCTTGTACAGAGTTGTTTGCAATGCGGGGAAGTTAAGCAAATTAGCAGAATTATGAGGTAAGAGGCAATTCTCCACAGCCTGCAAAGCGACTGCTTGTTAAATGAACTCGCACGAGAGGGCTGCACTGATCGAGAGGTGGTTGCAGGGTTTTGGGGAATAGCCTGAACGGGCAGTTTCTTTGAGATAACACTGCTCTGTTCGGAGAGAGCAACAAAAAGGAGGGAGTTTGTGCATTCTCTGGCAAGGTGTGTGACCAGTTCTCCAAGCAAATGCATTGGAAGACGCCTTGGTCTTTTGCTCATGTTTCTGCTATGCAGTTCCTTTTGGAAAGGAAAAAGAAAGAGACGCAAAAGAGAAAAGAAAAAAAAGAAAAAAAGAAAAAAAGAAGGAAAGGAAGGAAGGAAGGAAGGAAGGAAGG
>JAWLRI010000863.1:1547897-1580795 GCA_034781795.1 Crypturellus tataupa | reverse complement strand
AGAAAGAAAGAAAGAAAGAAAGAAAGAAAGAAAGAAAGAAAGAAAGAAAGAAAGAAAGAAAGAAAGAAAGAAAAGACCCTGTACCTTTAAGCTAAAGATTTCTAAAAATAGGGAGAGCTGATGCCCTGAAATGCTCCAAGTAGCATCGGGACTTTGGGTCCTACAGCCTTGTCGTTCCATCACTCCATGTGACCTGGGGATCCTGGGTTTTTTAGGAAGTAGCCACATAAATGCGACTCCTCCAGGAAGCCATCGAGAGGGGTGACTCACATGTGGCTTCTGATCACTCTGTCTCATTTTTATATACTCTTTGGCTATTGATTGGATATTTTTATACCTTATATAGTGCACTTAGCAAAGGAAAGAATGGATTAACTAAGTGAATGTGCTTTATTAGCCGGTCTCTGATGGAAAATTATGTCGGTTTTCCATTTAAAAGATACATCAGATTTATCCACTCATGAATCAATTTATTCCTGCTTGAGAAACTACTAACACTCGACATAAAAAAACAGTGTCAAACTGCTCGCTGGATATAAGAACCAAAGGTTTAAAATGGATAAAACGCATTATAGGGAAGTATTTAGCGCTCCCTCCAGATTTCCTTCCAGTTTTACTCTATTCCTCTGCTTCACACTCTGTCCTGCGCTTTAAGTGAAGAGGGATAAAACCCTTAAGCCTCTGCATTTGTGGTTTGGGGCCAGGATCATGAGATTTGGGAAGTGCTGACTGTTGAGCACTGTCCTGAAAAGTGAATGATTTAACTGTGCTTTCCTCTTGTGCTGTTTTTTTTTCCCAAATCAGATGTATATGTGCAGGCGGATCTATGTGGCAAACTGGCTTTTATTACTGTCCACCCAGGAATAATGCTGCTGTAGACAAAAATCTACTGATATTTCATTATTAAAGCATGAAGCAGTCTGGAACTTCACAAAGAAATTAGAGAATAAGAAGAAAGAAAGAAAGAGCAGACATTGGGGTTGGAAATTCCTCTTTCCTCTTTGCATTGCAGGAGCTGCTTCATTAGGCTTCTCTAAGCCTGACGGTCATTGCCAAACTGATGAGAGCGTCTTATTAAGGCAAATAGATGGTTTAGCACCAATGAGCGGTGCAAACAGCCACATAAACCACTCTGTGAAGGAACAAGCATCTCTTTCCCTTTGGGAGAGACTTTTTTTGGCAAAGCCTAACGGATTTAGGAGTCTTGCAAGCCGACCTGGGAAGCTAAAGAGTTTAAGGGGAAAAAAAGGTGTTGCTTAGAACTGGTGTTTGCAGAAACACAGTCATGTTTCCATCCATGGTGATGAACAGGAGCAACATGAGCTAATTATCCATCAACTAATTGCCAAGCAAACAAGGAGGGAGCAGAGGCTGGAGAAGGAGGAACTCAGGAATGGGAAGGAGAGAGAAGTTGACTTGTAGAAAGGAGGATAGAAATTAATTCCTGGTAAACCAAGGGGGAAGAATTGCATGGAGGAGAGGTTAATATCTGTTCCTGAGCTATTGCAGCATGGGGCCACCTCTCACACCTGGCAGGAGATATTTGGAAATCTCTGTCTCTATCCCTCTTTTTTTCCATAGTGGTAAATGGAGGAGGAGGAAACTATCCCTCGTGTGCTAGGTGTTTTATTGGAGCGGGAAGGTCGAAAAACTGGAGGAAAATGTTGCTGGAGGAACAAGCTAAGCGATACGAAGGAGCTGACCCATGTGGAGGTGGAAAGGAGGTTCCTTGGAGCAAAACGTGTCTTCAGGAGAGCCTGGCCATGCCCTGTTCCCTGCATCCACGATGGACGTAGGCACGGAGCAGCAGTACGGTCGCACCTTGCAGCCGTCGGGACGACATGGAATTATTTTTGGCAGCGTGTGATAAAAGGCAACTGCCTGGAGCCAGCCAAGATCACAAGCAGAACACGAGAGCAGATAAAAACAGGAGAATAGGAAAGCTCTCCCATCCGGGCAGACCAAGAGCACGGGACAAAATAAGTTACGCGGAGCTCTGACAAGCTGTTTTCTGCTCTACTCATTGCAAATTTATTTACTAAATAATCCCAAAGAAAGGATTTTGTTCCTCAAGGAAAAAAAGGAGGGCTTTTTTACGCTACAGTCTAGGTGATTTATATTTAATCCAAGCTGATGTCCTATAGCTGTTGTATGCATGTTTATGGCCGTCATTTTTAATTAGCGACTGTGTCAATGCTATTGACACCTTCATTGCTTTGGGGGAAGCAGAGGAGATTTTCCAGCAGGTGAAGCCCCCTTTTTGCAATTTTCTGTCTCTCCAGCTGGACTCACTGCACAGAAGAGCTGCGTGTCTCACTAAAAGGAAACGAAAATCTTAAGTTCATTCTTTGTGCAGGTAAATTGCAGATTTTCTCAGAATCAAACTCAGTGATTGTAAAAATGCAAATTCCCTTCACCTCTGGCAAGATTTATAACCTTGTTCTGAGTGTGATATTTGTCATACAACTTAGCAGAAGCCACAGCAGGATCTTGGAGATATTGGTGGCCCTGCACCAAAGACAACATGTTCAATAGCTGGTTGGAAAGTGGAGTCAAACATGGACAGATCAAACTGGTCATTGCATTAAGAGATAAACTTCCTACAGAAACCATCATTCACCCAGCAACAAAGAAGAAGGAAGATCATTACATTTATTGGTAATAGTTTTTGAAGAGTCAATAAAAAACAACTGGGAAAGGTATAGTTAGTAGCAACAAATATATATATATTTCATCTATCTCCAAAATGTCTCTGGCTCAAGGGTGGTACACAACATCAGGAGAGGCTCTGTTTTCTACCCATCAAAATAAATCTTCCTTTTAGATGATGGTCCTGGTGTGGATGGCGCTCACGCTATATAATATTTAACGTGTTTAACCATCTTTAGCTTTGTATCCTGGTAGCCCCTCCAGGCTATATATGTCAATGCCATCTGCGAGGAAGGGAAGAGACTTCTGCTCCAGCTCTAGTGTTCATCTCTCAACCAAAAACATGCTCCCTTCCCCTGACAAACTGTCACCGCAGAGCAATTCTGTGTGTTTGCTGCTTGTCCTTTGTGTTTTGTCTCTCAGGAAAACAGCATGAAGGGAAAGGATGCATATAATAAAACTCCCTGGACAAAATCCAGCTATTCTGATTGCTCCTCCAAAGATGCCTTTGCAGATGTGACAGTGGTAGAAGTGGGTCGAGCTGCAAAACACAGGGCCAACTTGGCTGCTAAATAAAAGGTTAGCAGGGAAGACAGACATGAGATGGGTCAGGTCCATGGGTTAATGCTCAAAGACAAATCAAAACAGTCTGAAAGACTCACAAGTTTATGGCCTAAGAAGCAGGCTGAAGAGATCAGCTTTTTTCTTTCATTTTTTCCAGGCATCAGAAAACGATTGACATATTTGGGGAAGAGAGTTGGAATTTTCCTCTTTGTTAGTGGTCTTGTGTTAATGCGATTATTGCTCTATTGGAAAACAACCAGGATGCATGTGCAGGACCCTCAGGATTATAATCCTAGTAGGTAACTTCAGTGACATATTTTATTTCTTTCATCTTATTTTTCTCCTTCTCTTCCTTACCTCTTTCTTTGCCACCTTCATTCCCACACTTGACTGATGAATACGCTGAGGTTTTTGGGACAGATAATGTGTCTGTTTTTATCTCTGTTAAGTCCTGTATAAATAGGGTGGATATTAGAGTATTAGTATATTTAGGCTGATGTGTTTAGCAGATTTAGATTATAAATTGCTGCTCAAAATAACGTTTGCATTTGCCGACAAGGGTCTTTATTACAGACGAGGTCAAGAAAAAAGGATTATTCCTGCTAATTATTCATTGTTATTTAATATTTGCACAAAAGGCTTGCAGGATTGACTCCTCCGGATTGCTTTGTTTGAGAAGCTAATAGGGTTTCCAGGAAACATGGTCTCGTTGACCATCAGAAGAGCCTCTTAGTGGATATGGAGCACAATTAGATTTGATGTAGTGAAAGGGTGGTTGGCTAAAGACTAATGATGACTTGGCCGGGACATAATCCTGCCGTTTTCAAAGTCAGCTGAAAAAATTCTCTCATCGGAGCTGTGCTTTGTGGGAGCTGCGTGTTCACATTGCACTCCTGGCAGGCAGGACACGCACTCTCCCATGGGTGCCGGTACCGCATCCTGGGAATGCAGTTATTCTATCCCATGGGTGCATTTATTTCATTCCCCAAATGCATTTGCTTCATCCCACCGGTGCATTTATCTGGTCCCTTGGGTGCATTGAGTCCCTCTGGTGATGCCCAGGGTGATGCCCTTGGCATGGCAGGTCCCTCCAGGTCCCCCCAGGCTGGACAGGATCCACGTCAGCCTCCAAGGGATTCCCAATCCGCAGCTCCCGGCTGATGTGGGCAGCTCCCAAACACCGCTGATGCATCAGGAGTGACTTGAGAGCAAGCAGAGCTGAAACACAAGCTCTTGGGAGGGACATATGTAATTTTTGGCCCAAAACTCACATTTGTCCCTATATATCAGCAGCCTCTGGAGAATCCCCTGAAGTCTACCAGCTGCCGTATGCTTGGGCCTCGTATTTCCTCGATTAGACCATAATAGGCTATGTTGTTATAGGAATTCCTTGTTAAGTGCATCAAATTTCCTATTCTATAAAAATATAATTAGGCAATAAAAATACTGGTAGAAATTTCCAAGCATGGGCGCCTGAAGGTGGGTAGCAGGATCTACATTTAGGCATTTAAAAACGTGACCCAACTTTTAGCAGCCCTGAGTGTCTGGTTCCCCTCTAGCTTCCAGGAAGAACTAGAAGTTTTCCTGCTGTTTGAGGATCTCATGGCTTTGGGGACACCAAAACACCCCATGTGCCCAATGTTTTTCCTTTTGAGAGCCACCTTTGGAGAGTGGCGAGAGTGTTTGGCATTTCAGACTTCATAGTTCGAAAATCACACTATTTAACAACAAAATGATGTGCTTCCATAGAGAGCGTTGTACAGAGAGCACCTGTGAGGATTGCCATCCACACTTGCATCTCCTCCCGTTCCGTCGGGAATACTTTTCTCGGATAGCGGCTGCTTTCAAGGTTGCCGGTGCAGGAACGTGTCTGGGCAGGACGTGGGTGCAGGCGGCTCAAACCTGGCAGGCGCCTTAAGAAAGACAAATCACCGCGGCTGCTGCCGCAGGTGAGCTCCCATCCCGCAGTGTTTCTTTAAGGACGAAGCACATTCATTTGACATTCTGCAGCTCTGCGCCACTCGCGAAGCCCCCAGCTTCCCCATTTGACATTTTTTTTTGTGACTTCATTATCATTACCAAGGTAGGATCTAAATAATGGCGTTGTTTACACGGGATGCGGCCCTGGGGACGGCGAGGGAATAACCCAGATTGCGGGAGCAGGCGGGAGGAACGTGGCATTTTGGAAAGCCGGTCCATCAGGCTGCTGGAAGCATCTGTTTCTACTCAACCTTTCCCTCCGGAGCGCGGATATCACTCACAGCCCAGACTGCCAGCAATTAGGGACTTGTTCTGAGGATTCCCTTTCCCCCGCGCTTTTGTCCCCAGCCTCCCTTGTTTATGAATCTCTGCTTCTAGGTTGACAGCAACAATGTTAAGGTGATGTTTACTCAGCGCCTGCTACTCGCACAGTCGATTCTGCCTCAGCAGAGGCTCTTGCTTGATGCTTTTGAGATGGAAATTAGGAGGTGAGATTGGGCAGCGCTCGGAAAGCGGCATTGCTAATTGCAGAGAAAATAATTGGCAGTGAAAGACGGTGTCCCGAGCGGTGTGTCTGCAGATTGCAGGTGTAGACATGACCCTCACTTTGCTATTTAGCCAAGGGCAGAGCCGTGCTGCATAACTGCTTCCATCTAGCAGCCCTGCAAATGGGCTCCATGAAAGCGTGTGGATTTGTTGCAGCAAATGCCTGTCTTCTGGCTACACACAATCACCTTCCAATATTGGGGAATGCACCTTGCAAGGACTTGTGTCTGTGGGTATGCACTTTAGTATTTAGTATTAGGTATTTACATTTTAGTATTTAGTGCTATACCATATGGGTATGCACTTTAGTATGCATGGTTGGATGTTTGCAAAGGTGTTGTGCTTGTGAAAAAAAAGAGAAAAAAATAACTTTTATGTGTTTCCACAAGTCAGCTGGTAACATGAAGGGAAACACCCTTCCCCAGGGAGTTCATCTGTTGCTTCCCAGCTTTGTGTGGGGAAATACCAGAAATACTTCTGATCAGTTCTACAACCAGTTGTGCTTGCTGACATATTTACACTTAAATTTACACTAAAAAAGTAATTTACACTTACACTAATCACAGAAAGGAGAGGAAGGAGCGGAACAACTTAGTGCCTACATCTTCCCAGGGTTTTCCTGGAAATGCATCTGTCATCGCTGTTGTATAGACCTTGGCTCCAGCAGAAATGTATTTCACCATTAAATACTTTTTCATCTGGTGGCCACTATTGAGTCACTATTCACAGTCAGTGACATTTTCACATTTTAGTGACTTTTCAGTATAAGAACTGCTCAGTACTTCCCAAAGGCTGAACTCTGACAAATATCACCTTATCTTAATGCACATGAATAGCCTTTTTGGTTCCAGTATGAACATCCAACCACCACCTAAAGCATCAGTGACCTGGAATCAACAGAGACAAATTTCCCGTGTGTGAAAAGAGGCTAAACGCTGCACTTTGCTACGCCAGCAGTTAACTTGGTCCATGTATCTTAGAGAAGATGTGAATAATCTCACATCCCACTGCTATTTGTAGCCCGTTCCCTGTTTTCCTCTGTGGTGGTCCCAAAACTCCCACTGAAGGAGCAGCACATTGCGCAGCACAAAACACAAGCAGGGAACTACATGGAAAAATGTTTATTCCTCGCCGGAGCGGGTGACACACCAAGGCATGGGACTATCCGGCAGGGAATACACACAAAAACACACAGCCTTCCCAGCCGGCTCTGCATTCCGGCCGGGATCAACAGAGGATGATGGAGATTATCAACCCTGAACAGTCTCCTTACATGGGACCGACCCACAACCACATAACGATCGGGCTCAGCCACCAGTTTAGAGCCCACGCGATGGATCTGAGGGTTCCAGTCATCATAATTCCCATATTGTGGCCTCTTGTCTTCTGTTCCTGCCGTTGTCACCGTCCCACTCACGTGCTTTGTCCTCCAAGGTGCGTCGGAGAGATCAATGCACAGCTACAGCTGGTTGAAGGGGACCAAATCCATTGAAGAGTTGATTTGGTTCCATTTTACCAGCTTTAGCAAAGCATTTGGCCTCGCGGTTGGTCGATAGCAAGCAAAAAAGGGGAATTCCTCGGGGTTTTTTCCTTCTCAGTCGCCTCGATCTCTTCTGAACTTGCTGCCTTGTGTTGTGTTCATTCAAATGGCTTCACTTTCAGGCAATCAGGATTTATTTAAGCTTCTTAGCTGCTTAGGCTGAAGAGCACGTCTGAATTAGAGAGGTGGTTTTAATTGTAGAGGAATTCACAGCCTGCAGCAGCCACCACCCTGTGGCTTCTTAAACCCAAAACTTGGCTCCGCTATTTTGAGAGCCATAGGGCTATTACCCTGTGGCATGAGGAAAAATCCATGTTTTAATCCAGACACTTTAATCCTCACTACTACCTTATTCCTTGCAGTGTTTCAGTCTTTGCTGCCTTCTTCATGCCCTGCGTTTTGCTGTCTAAAGTCCAACCTGGTAGGAAAAGGCAGGTAAGCAGGAGAGGCCCGATGGGCTGTAACTGGACAATTGCAAAGATTCCTCTATGGTCATCTTAACAAATGGGAGAAAAAAGACCGATATATCCAAACTCCTTTTAGAAATTAGCAGGCTCCATGTCTTTACCGAGCAGCCTCCAATGTTTTCTCATCTATCATTAAAATCAGCGTTTTCAGTGTTTAAAATCTGCTCCAGACAAGCAACAACTCTGCCATCACCAGCACCCAGCATAGAGGGGACGGGAAGCAAAAGGAATTGGTGCAAAAAGGAAAAGGGCTTTTCCTTGCAGTGTCCTAAGCCATCACTTCACTTCTAAACATCGAGGCAATCCCACAAAACCGTTTTTTCCCAATTTACTTATGACTCTTCCCGCAGTGTTGGGGAGTTCATTCCTCCCGGAGATCCCTGCAGCACCAACACCCCTTTGCTATAAATAACTGGGCAAATCGAATTTAAAAATCACAGCAGCTCGGATCATTTCTGCAGTGGGAGCCAATAAACTCAGGCCTTCCCTTCTTAACCCAGAGCCACGCGCAGATATTGCACATTGCCATGTGCATAACCTATTTAAAGAATTTATATGCGTCATAAGGCAAAAGGTGACTTTCCCCCCTGCTTTCTAGCAGCCCACCAAGCTGCGCGATGATACCAGATAAAAATGCACCTGCGCTGAAAACCGCTGCATGCAGGAATATTGCAAACGGGCCAGAATTACTGTTCTCCAAGAAATAGAGGCTGACGGGAACTACCGCATATCACTTTGCTGCCCAGAACCTGCTCGCTGCTGCCTATAAATAAGAGGAGAGAGACAGAGGGGAAGAGAGAGAAGAGCTTTTCGAAAGGAGATCCATAATTAATTTAATCAAGTCATCTCTATGCAGCTTTTGAAGAGATAATCTAGTCAAGGGGCTGAATAGAAACTTAGGCTGTGAAGACCATTATAAAGTTCATCTTTTGGCGAGTTACAGGGGGTAGAAGAAAGGAACCCATGACCAGGAGGAGGTGGCAATGCCACCAGTGTCCCAAGTGGCACTGAGCATTCAGGCTGCACCATGCAGGCTGCCGGGACGAGCGTGTCCCTGCTGCCCACAGCGAGGATTTGGGAACAGCCCCGATAACGTATTTGAAATCTATGCGAGGACGTGGGGACGTTCTGCGATGTTTTGTTTAAATCCTCCGCGGTGATGTATGAGAAAGGCTCTCCTTTGGAGAAAATTAGTTTTTCTCTTCTGGACACCATTAATCAAAACTAACGACGTCTCTGCTCTGGTGAGGTTTTCCCAGGAAAGAGCGGTCACGTTATGGATGCAGGGGCTGCATCCCCGGCCGGGAGCGCTGGGCTCCCCGCAAGCTTCCAGCCCCGGCACATTCAGCCCGTGGGCTCAACCCTTGTGCCCGACATCCAGGAATGACAAATTGCACAAGTTTCATTAAGGGCTGCTCAAAGATCCGAGTTGCATCCAATCTGCTCATCCCTCCTGCAAGGTCCTGGCGCTCCCAGGCCTCCATGCGCTGCAGAACACGGAGATGCAGGAGCTGGACGTGATTTTTGGCTCTTTCTCCCTGTCTGCGTTTGCTGATGCTACGGGAACAGGCTGTGATAGCGCCATGACCCAGCGATACCCACACTGGGTTTTCTGCTTACCCTCAAATCCTGCTTTTACGTGGCTGTCAATGTGCTAAGCCATAGGCCTCTAATAGGGGCACACTGATCCTCCAATACAGTATTTTTTAATTATTTATGTGTTAAAGAGCACCGCCAAAAACTGGATTTGCCACCCAAAGATAATCCAGATCTAGCTGCATCCTCACACAGTGGTTCTTGGAGTTGGAAGGTCCTTCGCTCTGAGTGGCCATTCTATCCCAAGGACCAGGACACATCGTCACCAGCAGCATTTTTAGGGACCATGAAAAACCAGCTCATCCTTGACATGAGAAAAGCTCAAAAAAGTTACAGAATGAGGCTGGAGAAAATCCCCAAGCAAGCAAAGAACTCTTCTTAGAGACAAATGAAGGTCAACATAACCGAATAAACCTGCGTATTGATTTTTTCTCTATATAAACCACAGGGTAGTTCCTCTTTTGCTTTTGTCTCCGGTATCATCTCCGCTTTAATGATCCTACTCACAAGAATGGACCAAATCACTGCGCTACCAACCCCTGCTATGGCCATGGAATAAGGAGAAGGCAACAAAAGATGATCTGGCTCATTGAGGACCTTCCTATGTGGCCTCAATATCCTAATAAAGACACGCTATAGACAGCACAGAGAAGGCAAAGAATTTATCAGAATTTGTCGATATTCTTAATGAAGCAGAAGATTCAACATGCAATAGAATTAGCCTACAACAAACCCTTGCAGAGGGCCCATCCTTCTGAGTCCAGAAATCTCCTGTCTATTCCAGTCCGATACCCTTCTGAGAAATGAACCTCCCTCCAAGTCATTATCATTACAAGCTAAAAGGCCAAATGAGACAAAGTACAGTGGCTCTTCATCTGAATAAACAAATCATTTTTAGATCAAATGCATTAACAATTTATCATTCGAAAATCCAATCAAAAGGGAAAACAACAATACAGAACATTGATTTCCTACAGCTTTATCTTAATGAAGTGCACATTCCCTTTGTAATTAGCTTTAGTTTTTTCCCTTTCCTTAACTTAATGTGTTATTTGATTTCTATCCAAATGTTGCTAAATCTGAGGGAATTTCCCCCAAATTAAGTGGCTTTTGATAATACAGGAGAAGGCCTATGCTCTCGTTTTGCTGATTTTCCCAGCAGAAAGCCATACCTGTGCCGCAGATGATTCAACTTTATTGCCCGGTGTCTTTGCAAGGCTGTTTAAATCAATGCCACAGTCACTGTATTCTGCACAATGTGCCATTTGTAAGCCAAAAAATACAACCTCGCCGCTTTTATCCTTTTTTCTTACCGACATCAAGTATTAACTTAATTTAAGTTATGTTATTCCAGGGAAAAAGTGGAGGGTGTTTTATTAGCAGGTTTAAAATTATAGATATTCAACCCAAAAAGTATACTCCATATACCCCACATGTACTCGGGAGTCTTCCGCTTGGATTTTATTTGACTTAATTAAAAAGCATTCAGTTCCTTTGGGCACCGAAGGAGTTGCTGACATTGCGGTAGCCACTCAGTCTTTCAAACCAAAACTATTACCTGGACCTAATAAAGTGTCTATTTAATTTATACACCTCTGCAAACTCACCTGTCTCCCACAGACACAATATGGGTTTTGCTAATGGTTAGCAAAGATCTCACGGTGACAGCGAATTTGCCAGCATCCCTGGGCTAACTCTGCTGATGCAAAGCCCAATTATTATTATTATCACTTTTCTACCTGCCACCAACACTGGTACCCAGAGTGTCCCATTGCCACCACGCTTGAGATTGCACCTTGCTGGAAATGCTTCTTCCCGGCCCATCTCTCTATCTGTGCATTAAATATCACTTTTCTTTTGTAAATGATGCTGAACGGAGGGCTATTGCTTCCGCTCTGGTTCAGCGACGATTTGCTGAAATGCGCTGGCTAATTCGATTGTCTGGTTTTATTGGGATGTATTGCCACGGCACAGAGCGAGCCCTGGGATAAAGGCCCCCAACTCTATCCGTTATCAGCCTATCCCTGAGTTATAAATGCAAAAAGTTATTGAAATCTTGGATCTAAACATGAGAATCTCCATCCTAATCCAAATCATGGTCCGAGGACTCTTGTAGATGAGCTCTAAGTTTAAATAAAGAGCTGAATAGCTCGTGCTCCACTGCCTGGAGAAATGAATTGGATCCTGTTGCAAGGCGATGCTGTGAGCAGAGCTCTATGAGCTGCATCCCCCAAAAAGGGCTGCAGAAATAGTTTCAGTTTGAGGGATTTTGGATTTTTTTTTGTTTTGTATTTTTAAACTCGCCCACTGAAAGAGCACAAAGCCGTTCCCTAACACGGCTCGCGCGTTTTACAGACCAAACAACTAAACAGGTTTTAAAACATCTGCTGACTGCATGGTTCCATCCAGGGCAGTGCACTCAGCATTTTTCAACGGCAACTGATACCAGATACCACTTCACAGTACAAAACACCAGCAGCCCCGCTAAAATCAATAGAAAATTAGATGCTATGAAAATGCAATATGTGTCCAATTAGTTATAATTGGAGCAAATGGCGATGCAGATAAACCCGCGGCGGAAGGTGCATTTGTCCGGACCGCTCCGCGCCTGCATCCCGGCCCGGGCGCCAATGGATCCTCCGGCATGAGCGATGCTCCATCTAATCCGTGCATGTTAACTCGTATCTAACGACGGAGCCACTCCGAACCCGCAGGACCGCTCGGGCGCGCTCCTGCGCGGTGTGAAAAATGATCCTCTGTCATAGCCAAACCTCCCTGTTGTACTTGACAAATTATGCCAGCAAAGCTGCTTAAGAACTAAAAAATCCTTGGACACAGTGACAGGCAAAGAAATATATCGTTTGGGGGCACTTATTTATTTATTTATCCCACGGAGTTTACGGATTCCGGTTTTAAGTCCTCTGGCACACGCTTCTCTGCCTGCCTTGTGTCAGGGCCTCTGCTTCCCAATTATTTTCCCATGTTCTTTCAACTCCCAAAAAACTCGGCCACGTGGCAAGACGGGAAGTAGGTTATGCGATGCCAGCGCTTTATTTTTAACATCTTTCGTGCAACATATTGGCTTCCTCTTTGTTTAATCTTATGACTAAAGAAAAGGAGCGAGAAGCCCTCAGCGCTGCGGCGGCGCGAGGAGCAGCCCCGGCCCTTCTCCAGAGCAACCTCTATATCGCATGCAGGATGGTGATTATCATGCTGAATTTTTAAGGTATTTTTCCATATTGATCCCCAAATATCCCCAAAATATCAATTAATTTACTCCACTGAACAGCTCACAGCTAACAAGCAATAACTTCCCCCAAGGTTTGCATTTAATCCCCATCTCGAGGCAGTAATTCGAATGCAGCAATGGCCACAAAAGAGAAAAAGCTTCTGTTTAGCTGGGCCCTCCTCCGTTATTGGATCCAGCTACTTATAACAGGAAGGGAACTGTCTCTCCAGGGAGGAAAAAAGAGGAGGTGGCAGCATTTATTCGTCTCGCTGACTCAGCCAAACGCCGGAGTGAGCAACATGGAGCCCCGATCCATAACTTCTGTGGCTGCACCCTCCTCCGACACTGATAAAAGTTTAATACGGAGTAGCCCGGGTTTTTAATAAACTTGTCAACAAAAGAGCAAGGCGAATTGATGGGGGCCTTCCCAGGAATAAATTCGGCTTCAAATAGGGCAAATGAGTGGGGAGGCCCCCAGGTTCCTTCGTTTTCCAAGGATGGCGCCATTGATTTTGGCCCAGGTGCCTCTTACTAGCGGCGAGAAGGGACACAAGGACAAAACCAGCTCCGTTTGCTGCAGGAAAGGGGATGAAAATGCTGCACTATATGAACGACCGTCATGCTGGCACACAAGGAAATGCCACTTTGCTGCACCTCTCGCATATAGGGACCAGCTAGAGCAGAGCTGCAAGATGCTCACGGCTTTCTGCAAGATGAGCGAGATTCACTATTTGATATTAGGTTGGATCAAGTCAAAGCCCTAAATTATCAATTTTTTTTCAATTCGTTCGCACTAAATCCAAACTTGCAGCAATGTCGCTGCCCGCACGTTAACCAAACGAGTCCCCAAGGCTGCTCCGCTCAGCACCGTTTTGCTCCCCCTTTCCCCATTCCCTCCTGCAAACCCAGTTCGCCCCAAAGAGGCAGAACCGGAGAAGACCAAGGGCCACCTCGGACACCGGGTCATTCCCGGGGCTGCAAGCGGGCGCTGAACTTTATCCCGCTGCCTCTTAGCTCACTGCATTCCTGCTCCCGATCCGGAGCCCCGAATGCCAGGGCGCGCTTGCCTATGTAAGGTCTTTGCAGGAGCCTGTGTCCCCACAGCTGCTCGGCGGCTCCGGCGGCGGCTGTCACGCGGGTGCCCGGATACCCCCTTGGCAGCTGGGAATGCCGGCTATGCCGGGCAGCTGCCGCGGCGCTTCCCAAAGCAGCCCATATGAGGGCATGGCTTGTGGACACGGTCACAAGGAAAGGGGGAAAGGAAAGAGGAACCCGGCGTGTGTTGGGGATGGTGGCCGTCCCGCGCGAGCACTAAGGCGTTTTGCAATGAGGTGCTCCTGTTCAACACGTATTTCTCCTCTGACAGCCTGTGTGCAAGGAGAGCACCCTGAGGCTCTCCTCCTCGGCATGCACCGTGCAAAAGGAAAAGGAAGTTTCCATGCAAGGAAGCTCATTTGGATGGAGCTGGACTAGCAAAATTACCCGGTCTTGCTGCCCCAGGATGCAAAACCTCCCGCCTGCAATGTCTGCACCCGCTTCCCTTGCTGGGAGGGAATTTCAAGGGCTGCACCTAAAAGCAGCCCTAAGGTTTCCGCAGGGATGAAGCCTACGGAGCAGGGATATTTCTCCTGCGAGGAACACACCACCCCCTCACCCTCAGTCGCTGCTAAGTGCAAGATGTGGCGAAACTCTTTAAAAATAGATATATTCCCAAGCAGTTCATGCCGCTCGCATCTGGCAGCGCAAGCCCGGCATGGAAGAGCTCCCTGGCTGCCGAAAAAGCATCATCATCGGCTCCGGGCTTGGGAAACCTGGAGTCTCCCCTCCTCTCTCCAGGGCCTGCTCCTGCTCTTGGCCTAAGCCCGGCGTGGGAAGCACAAGGGAAGCCCTGCCCAGGCAGGCTGGTGTCAAAGGCAGCGAGAGATACTGCAGTGCAGTGCTGATCTCGTCTGCAATCGGACGTGCAGGCTAGCCCGAGTGCTGAGTCAGCACAATTTCTTTTTTGATTGGTTGATCCGAGGAACATACTTCCAATGTATGCTAAAGCGCCGGCAATTAATGCAATCCCCCCCCCCTCGGCACCCGTTGCCCACCTTTCCGAACGCTTTCGGATTGAACGCACAGCGGTCACCCCCCAAAAAGTCACTCCCTGGCCCTAAATATTCCCAGGTTCTTTTATTTTTAATTTAGGGCATTAACAAAAAAAAAAAAAATTGCAATCTAAGCGATGCTCACTTTGATCGACTTGTGCTGCAGCAGCTAAAATATCTGTCCTGCAGGTCAATCTAATCATGCTTAATAGCAGTTTATTCTTCAACGCAACATTTTTCACGTTGGGTCGACAGTTTTAAATGAGATTGCTGATGCACCCCTTTACTAATGCTTTTACCAGGGCCAGCACATCCCTTGAAATAGTTGTGCAATAAAATGCTTTATTGCTCTTGATGAATGCACTATTAAACTTGAATTGCAAACAGTCCCCCCCTTTTTTTCCAAAAGAGGGTGCTGAAATTTATTTGACCACCTGTCTTCCAATATTAAGTAAGAATAACAAGAGTAATAACAGGTCATCAACACAAACAAACATGCAAAGGCAGAAAAAGGAATAAAAAGTACCGGGAAACACCGCATGGCACAAATTTGTCCCTGCGCTATCGTGTGCTTGTGCTAAATATCCATTTTATACCTGCCAATAGTTCCGCTCACATGCGGAAAATCCATCTCAAGAACGGCTGGATTTTGTGAGGCATAGAATAGGAAAATTTAACTAATTTGGTCCACTGGATTTATGTCTTTCACGAGTCTCAAAGCTCCTGTTTCCACCCGCTGCACCTGCGTTTCCTGTGGTCGGGCACGGATGGGCTCCACCAAAGGGGCCCCAGAACCCAGCGCCGCTTTACATAGAGCGAAAGGGAAGTGACTTAAGTCTTAATTTTAGTAGAGGTGACTGAGGGCAGAGGGAGGAACACGGGTTTAATCCGGAGGGGACGGGAACGCGAGCGCCGCCGGGATGCGGCAGCAGCGGTGCCCACCGCGATGCTCTGCACCGCGGCGGGCTCTGCGGGTCACAGCTTGAAAACAGCTATCTAAAAAAATACATCTGATAAAATAATCATGCTAATAAATAAAATAAAAAATATTGCTTTCAAAATGCAATGCGTTTAACAATTAGGTTAATTAAGAGACAGGTGAAGTAGGTAAAAACTACACTGAGGACTCAGGTATCCACTGCAGATTGGTGCAGGGGCAAGAGCCGGGCGAGATAGACCAGGAGCTGCAGGAAAACCTGGGCCAGGGAAAGAAAGGAGGAAGGAGAGAAAGGAGGAAGGAGAGAGTGAGAAAGGAAGAGAGAAAAAATAAAGAGAAAGATGAAAAGGAGAGAGGGAAGGAAAGAGAGAAAAAGTTAAGAAAGAGATAAAAATTAGGATAAAAATTAGAAAAAGAAAGAGAGAAAAAAGAGAAAAAGAAAGTGAAAAAGAAAGAGAAAAAGAAAGCGAGAAAAAGAGAGAGAGAGAAAGAGAGAAAGAAAGAGAAAAAGAAAGAGAAAAAGAAAGAATGAAAGGGAAGTAAAAAGGAAAGAAAATGGAAGTAAAAAGGAAAGAAAAAAGAAGGAAGGAGAAGAAGAAAGGGCAAAGGAAGAGGTGGAGTAAAGGCTTAGCAGGGAGAGGAGGGATTTTTGTTTTATATCCAGAACAGCGAGAATTGTCCTCATTTTTCACCCAGTGACTCAGGCTGACGCTGGTGATCTAGAGCTGCCACCCAGCCCCGGCGCATCCTGCTCTCCTGAGCTCATTTCCCAGCACCCGGTCTCGAAAATCCCAGTGTCCTGGGGCCCTGCATGGACTGGAGCTGCCTAAAACGTGGGATATTCCATAGGCAGCGGCACGTGCTCCTGCCTGGTGCAGTTCCCCAGTTACAGGATGAGCTGGTGGATCATAGAGGGCATCCCGGGCAGCTCGAGCATCTGGACAAGACCAAGGATGCAAACCAGGGATCCAAGCACTGATGCAAAAGGATTGCTTTGAAATTGCAAGGAGATTCACTCCAAATATTCCTGCACTCCGGGCTGTGCAGCCGGAAAAGTTGAGTTATTTCGGGAAAAAGCACCACCTTTCGGGAAGTTTCTTGCAAGAACGACGGCGCTTGGGGCAGGTTACATTTCAGAAGCGAGGAAGCCAAGCGTGACTTCTATCTAGAGAGAAAATTAATTGATACGGAGCATTTAACCTATTTGCTCTCACTCTGTCTCCTAATTGTAAGACCATGGGAAAAGAAGCAAATATTTTATACTGGAAAAAGTAAATAAATAAATAAATAAGTAAAGAAGAAAAAAAGCACATGAAGATTTTCAGAATGCAGAGGGATAATGTTCTTATTTTCTTTGGGGAAAATAATATACTTCTAATATACCTATTTCCAAAGCGCCTGCACTCTACAACCTTATCGCTTGATGGCTCTTTCCAAGGATCGCCATGCAGACCCTCTAGGTTTCCTTTCTCCCCACTTTTCACCACGAAAACTTTCCACACGGGAAAGATTAAAAAAATGGTGTTTGCGCCGAAATTTCCAGTAAAACCACTGCACATCCAAGCCACGACTCCTCCACCCCTCCCAAGGTGCCTTTTAGTCTTCCTGGATATGGAGCTTGGCCGCCTCCGCGCGCGCCCGGTCCCATCGCGCGGGGAAGGGGACGCGGGGCGATCCGGACGCGCCGTGGGGCCTGCAGCCCCGCTGAAAGGCCGGGGTGGCCGGCGAGCTCCTCTGGCATCGCCTTTCAAAGCCCCTGCCGCAGTCAGCATATTGAATATTTAATGTCCTGATGAGCATTTCCACCTGCTGACACAGGCAAAGTGACAGAACAATACACGCGCTGGAACAAGATCATCAATTGACTCCCCGGCCGCTCTGCCATGTCAGGCATTTAAAAAAAAAAAAGGAGAAAAATAATAATATTAATAAGAATCTATCTGTCTCTCTGCCCCCTCGGCCCGGGGTCGCTCATTGCTTCGCCACGCAGGATCCCCGCCTGAAATACATACTTCTTTACATTCCATAGATTGCCAGGTTCATATGGGCATATAAAGAAGTATGTCCCTCAAGCAGGTAGTGTCAATATGCGCATTTAGATGCTTGCAGGAGGCAACGGCGCCGATTTGCATCCCGAGGGCGAGTTGGGGCTCGGTTTGGAGCTGCGTTTCCCCCCGTTGCAGCCCCGTGCAGCGGTGCACGAGCCCGCGCGCTCCCCGCTCGTCCCCATCTCGTCCCCAGAGTTGTCACCGCCGCCACCCGAGCGGGGACCGGACCCGGCTGCAAAGCGCAAGGCAGGCGGCAGCCCGTCCCTGACAAAGGGACACCGGTCACGTCAGCGGCGCAGGGTAGGAGCTCCCCTGCCAGGGCCCCCCAGCACATAGGACATTGGAAAGCGCAAACTTGCGACATTTAGAAAAGAGGGAAAAAAGGGTATTTTAATACAAGGAATTTGCTTTTTTAATATATCTGTTATACGTCTCATCTCAGACAAAGCCATGCAGGAGAAAGTTAAATACACATTGTTTCCAAATTGTAGCCATCCTGCAAATCAGAAAAATATATATATTTTTTTCTCCCTCCCAAAACATAGGGTCTGTGCTCTGCCAGAGAACCAAAATCAAACGTCCAGCTCCAGATTTACAGCCCGAGCAGGAGAGACTATTCCATTCACCAGAGTGAGAAAACTCATCTGTTAGCGATAAGCAATTGCTTTCAGCAGTAAGTGGAGATTAAAGCATAGGAGGAAGAAAGAGTCTTACCTAGCGAAGCCAGTGATTTCTTTTTCCTTCCCCAGCCACCGCGAGCGAGACGCTCCCTCGCAGAGAAGCAAAATCCCCCCGCAAAGACAGCAGCTGCCTTTGGGGGACTTGATGCAAAAAAAAAGCAAAAAGGGGAGGAAAAAAAATGGGAATTTCCTAAGGGAGCCCCGCGCGCTCCAGGCAGCACCTGCAGCCGCGCAACAAAAGGCAGCGCCGGGCACCGAGGTGCACGGCCCCGGGAGCCGCCCTGGACCCGACCCGGTGCCGGTTCTGGTGCTGGTGCCGGTTCTGGTCCCGGTTCGGGCAGGGGCTGCCCCGGGGCCGCGGCTGCCGAGCGGCCGCCCTGGGCGCTAATGAATCCCGCCGCTTGGCGCAGGCTCCTGATGAAGCCTTAAAGAGGGTTTAACTAAACTTGGCAAGTGAGGAGCCGAGCGCTCCGGGATGCAGCGGGGAGCGACGGCTTCCCCCGCCGCCTGCTAAAGCAGCGCTGCAAAACAGGCACTAAATAACCCCCAGGAGCTCCTGGCATCAGCAAAAAAAGCAAAGGTCCCCAAAAACGGGGTGTCCCCAGCACCCTGCGCTCGGCTGCCCTTGCAGGAGATGCTCTCGCGCTGGCCCTGCGCAGGGTCCATCCTCCGTCCAGAGACTTTCTGGCCTTCCCTGAGCATCCTTGTGTCCTGCCCGGTTCAGAGGCAAAGCCCAGTCCTTAGTTTGGGCGATTGGGAAGAGCGCTGGAGCTGGGGCGCCCGTGCCATGCGTGACTGCAGCGGAATTAAAGCAAGAAGTGAGGAGCAGGAAGGAAAGTCTCAGGGCTAAAGATTCAAGGGGAAAAAAAAAAAGGAAAAAAATCAGCAAGGCAGCGAGGGTTGTGCCCAGCAGAGACACTCCACGTATTGAATTTCCCTTCCGAGCCGGAGCCGCAGGCCGAGGCCGCTCTGCTCCCTGGAGCGCTCGGTCTCTTTCCGGGTGCCCAGGCTGCTCCCAGGCCATCCCGAGTGCCGCACGGGTGACACGGGAGCACGTCCGTGTCTGGAGGAGCTCTGAGACCGGCTGCCATCCGCCCTGCGCCCAGCGCCCGCAAGGCAAACCCGTCGCCAGCAAAGCCAGGGTGGTGGCCTGGGGCTGGGGACCGCGAACGCGTCCTGTGACCACGCGGGCCCACAGCTCCGATCCAGGAGCCGAGGCCGGGATGTCCAGAGCAATCGCGCACCCCGGACGCAGCCATCAGCTCCCGCTCGGGAGCAAAAAACCCCGGCAATTAACCCGGCAGCACAAACCATGGATTTCTGCCTCTCCGATTACACGCGGCGGCCGAGCGTCTGCTCTCCCCAGCGCAGACATCTTCCCGTTCCCATTCCCTAAGCACAGCCCGGAGATGCATCGTACGGGCATCGCGTTGCACCTCTGTAGGCATCGCCTTCACATATGCACACACGAAACCGCGTAAAGCACACATGTGCCTGCTATAAATCACCTCCAAATGCACAAGGGGGGATAAATCACAGTATCCATCACGCGATATTGATGTACACACATTTACGCGACGAGATCCCCCCGCTATCACATAAAATACAGCGACCGCCGTCAACTCTTAGCTTTAGGAGCGCTAACAGCCAACCGATGGGTGAGGTGTGAGCAAAACGCCAAATCCCTCGTGCGGAAAACGTAACTCGCGCTGCTCAGCGCAGCCCCTTTGCGGCCCGCGCTGGCGCTCGGGCTGCTCCCCGGCACCGCGACGGTTAATCGCCGCAGCGCCGAGCTCGCCGCGAGTTGCGCTGAGTTCGACCACGTTTCGCCCTTCGGCTCGCGGTGGCATCAGCCGGCGGCCACCGGCTTCGCGGCGAATAAAGCGGCGAAGCCCCCAATCCCCGCAGGTGCCGTTAGGCAGCCCGGCTCCCAATTAGGCGCTTAAAGGCCGGCTTAACCTTGCAGAACGGCGGCGTGTCAAACTTCTAGCGTTTCAGCTCGGATTATTCTAGCGCGCTGCTTGCTCTGCAGTTTGGGAGGGTTTTTTTTTTTTTTTTTTTGTGTGGTTTCTGTAAATGCAGACCGTGCCACGGCAGAACAACAGCGCAAAAAATCGGGGCCGCAGAGGGGGAAGGTCTCCCTCCCCACGGCCGGCTTAGCCCCGTGCGCATCCCTCCCCGCGCATCCCCGCGCCGGCACACGCAGCGCCCGGACACACGTTCCCATCCATAGGCAAGTTCCAGGGTCCGGTGTCGGCCTGGAAAAGTGCTTAAAAGCAGGACGAGCTGGTGCAGCCAGGGGGGAAGCAGAGAGAAGAGGGGATGGCAGGAAGGAAAAATAAAAAGAGGGAGAAAAAGAAGAGAGAAAAGCAGAGACATACCGGTGAGGAGGCTCGGTTGCAGCAGAGGACTCACCAGAGCGCTAGCTGAAAGCTGAATCAGCTTTCGAGAGTTAGGGATGCATAGAGGAGGGTCATGGAATCACAAGGTAATAATGCGCTTCATGCTGCAGCCGTCAGCGCTCGCCCGTGAGCCAATCTCGAATGCAGGCAGGGAGGAAGAGAGCAGGCCCCGGAATGGCATTAGTGCTCACTTGGAGGAGGGAAAAAAAAAGGGAAAAGAAATCAGGCAACCCCCCCCGCTGCATCCACCCTTACCTCACCCCTGCGCCGAGCCCGGCTGCAACTCCTCGGCGCTGCCGCTGCGGCTGCATCGCGGCGGTGCGGGGGGGAGGCAGCGCCGAGCGCGGCGGAGCGGGGACACCGCGGTGCCCGCGGGGAGGGTCCCCGGGGCCGCACGCACCTGGGGGTCCCGCCAGGGCCGGCGGGGGGGGGACATCATCCCGCCCCTCCGCATGCATCCATCCCCATCCCAAGGCGCGGGATGCAGGCGCGGGATGCGTGCAGGCAACATGCACACGCGTGCGCATGCTGCACACGCGTGTGCACACACGTGCGCACACACACACGCGGGGGTCCGGGGAGGGGTCCGTCAGGGACAAGCGCTGGTCAGGAAGCGAGTCCACCTTTCCAGTGCTTATATACCCCGCCAAGCATCCCAAACACGCGCGCCCGGCTGCGCAGCCCCTTGCCGTGCTCTTCCCTCCCTGACCATATTTAGTCAACCACGGCAAAAAATAGCCTGTCAGCTGGAGCCTGCTGAGCACTATTTGGAGTTCAATCACTCCTCGCAGCCCATTGACTACTGGTCCTGCAGGGTCCTGACTCGGCCTTTTTTTTACCCTCTGCTATTTTTAGCTAGGCCAAATAAAGAGGTATCTCGTCTTACTACTCCGGGCCGGCGCAAGGTTTCCCCGGGCCCTGGCTATGTTTGGTAAGCGCTGCTGTTGAGGGACGCGGAGCAGGGACCTTGTCCGCGCTGCGAGACCTTTGTCTCCCTCCTCTATTAAAGCCTTTTCCTCTCCTCTTCTTCCTTTCATTTGTAGCTTGTGTTTTTTTTTTTTTTTTTTTTTTTTTTTTTTTTTTTTTTTATTTTTTGGCTTGATTTATTTTGCTCCCTGGTGCAATGGTGTCTACAAGGTGGGAAAGAACTTGCAAGGACTCTGATTTTCACCTTAAAGAAAGGAGAGGTGGACGTTGAAGGCACTGCATTGGGGTGTCCCATGCTGTGAACACCTGGGCATGGTCCAGACCACTCAGGTCTCTCCGTCCCTGGGGTCTCTACCCCTCTGGCCACAGCAGGTTCATGCAGGTCACTGCCAAGGACGGCTCTTAGACCCTTGGGTCATGTTGGTTTTCCAGCCCCAGGAGGGACCCTCTGCATGACGCCCAGATGGGTGATTTCCCAAGACAGAAGCACCATCCTTGACTTGTAAAGTGAAGGAAAAGAGAGGAATGACTCCAGGAACTCTCGCTAAACCTAGCTTAAAAGTTTCCAGAACAGCAGCATCCTTGGAGAAGGGATAAATAGTCATAAATGTAGCTCCGAATGGAGCTCTTGTGTGGGTGCAGGAGACTTTGGAGCATCTCATGAAAACACTGGCCCTTCCCAGCCCTGTACCAAGTGTCACCAAGTGTCACTGTGACATCTAGGGCCTTCTGAGAAGCCCATAAGATGTTCTCACACCCTGATGGGGCCTGATGATCCCAACCACGCTGATCCCATGGCCGGGATTTAGTGGACATCAGGGCAATATTTACAGGAATTTTACCCCATCAAACCCAGCATGTTTCACTGACCAAATAGCTATTAGATTAGGATTCTTCCAACTAAGCCAATTTCCATGATCATTTATAGGAAAACCACCTTTTATTTCAGGATCAGAACACGTACCTGCTCTCCATATTCACAGAACCACGGATATTCTTAGCCAAGAACAACAGAGCCAGATGACAAACCCTGGACCTCTCTGCCTCTTTCTCCATCTCAGCCCATAGTTCTGAACCTAAATGGACAACCTGGGACTTGGTGGGTCCCTTTGCACAGTGCAGCCCCAGACGCAGCCTTCCCTACTCCATCCTGCTTGGGACATCCTGCCTTGGATACCTCCTGGGGTATCCTACCTTGGACCAAACCGGAACCTGATGTCCTCCTCCAGTTCTTTGCTCTTCTGCCCTCAGAGCTTGGCAGCACCTTGTACAACCAAGGTCCCTTTCTCCTGTGTCCCGTGTTCCCTGGAGAGCAGCTTTCCATTCACTGCAGCAGACACGGGTGCGAGCACGAGCGTGTGCCCCTCGCGCGTGCACACACGGGAAGGGTCACCTGGAGCTGCTCCTTCCCACGGGCTGCTCAGAGGCTCCCCCAGACCCACTGTCCACTTTAGTGGCAGACACAAACTCTGTCTCTTGCTATCTCCCTTCTATTACCCCTGGGATCATCAAATTCCCTAGGAAATAATGAGAGTTTGGAATATTTTCCCAGCTTGTGGTCCTGCAATAGGTGACACTGAAAACACCCTTCTCCCCATCTCCCCCTGACTCCCCGTCCCCAGCGTCACCCTTATCCCTCCCACCAAAGTCTTTGCCCAAACACCAGCCTGGACCCACTCGGAGGCTGCAGCTGCAGTTGGGAATTCGTCTCCTCTGATCCATTCTGGAGCATCCCGACTTTTTCCAGAGCCCGCGTGTCAAAAGTGACAGTTCTGACACTATTTCCAGCCCAATCCAATAGCTGCACCCCCAGGAGCGGCGGCTTTCGGCGCCGTCCCCGGCAGCCCCCGCGGGGACCCTGGGCTCCGAGTGGTGCCCGAGGTGCCATCGTGCCATCGTGCGGATCGCGGGAGCTGTTCGCACATCCCTGACAGGTTCCCGAGGGTTGAGAATCTACCCCGACACCAAGATGTGTCGGGAACAGGAGCAACCTATAAATGGAGCTGAACTGAAAACAAACCTATTGCGCAGGAATTAGGAGGTGGTTTGCAATCCCAGCCTCGTTCCCTCCCTGCTTTCCATGCACTGCTCTCTTCCCTTCGCTGACTGGCTTACACCACTGTCACCCTGAACCTGCAGGGACTAAAATATCCGCGTTCCTCTCCAAAATGTATGGCATCTTTTTATCAGGACCTGCTCCTATCTTGCTCTATGTGCTGATAACAGCGGTGTTTGGCATGTGGGGACTGTCAGAATAGCAGGATCCGGAGTGTGCAACCCCCATAGCATGTTGCACTTTACATCCATGTGTATTTACACGCGTGCACATATACACGGGTGCAAAATCTTGCATTAAAGCTCCTTTAGCAGAGGAAACCCTAGGCAGATATACAGCAGCATGTAAAAGCGAAGCAATTCCACGCGCTAGGTGAGAGATTGCAACACTCCAAACGAAATGCAAGATGTTACTTTAAAAGAAGCAGGCTTGGGCTTTTGAATTTATGTAACCTAAACTGATTTTGTCTGTTTGAAATTGTTGTTGCGTGTGGGGAATCTCAAAGAGCTGAGCAGCAAAGCTGCAGCCGTTGCCTTTGGAGTCCAAGATTACAAGCCCCTTTAGTTCTCCTTGCAGCTCCAAGGCTGTTAATGGTTTGCTTCATTTTATTAACAGCAGACAAGGAAAAAAAAAAAAAGCCCTCCTCGAAGCATGTGTGAGGTGACAAGCTGGATAATAACGGCTCCTTTGGAAGCTTTTATAGTACATTAGGCAAACAGGGGATGTTTATAGACTTTTTAAAATGCTGATTATATAAAAACGCATTTATAGCCTTCTAAAACACTAAGCTACTGTAATATAAATATCGCTAATAATAAAAGTCTAAAAATTCAGATTATTGATCCAATTGGAACTTTTTTGGGGGGTATTGACTTCTGGTTTTCTTTGGGCATCCAACCTGGAGACCGGACAGTGCATGGGGATGGGAAGTGGGTTTTAGTGTCCAGCCAAAGCCACTCCAGGGGCCCAGCCCTGTGCTGGGGTGAAGCCAAAATCTCTGCCAATTCCCACCCCCACAGCAGCCACCCCGGGAGCTGCTGGAAAAGCCGGATCCCAGGAAGAGACAACGCCAGATCCTGCCGTCTGCTCGTTGACCTGCCTCAGTTTCCCCATTCGAACTCATAGGAATCATTTTCTTCTCCTTTTTTGCTTCTTTTTCCATTTATGAGCATAAATTTCATCACTGGATATGAGGAGGTTTTGCTAATAGAAGTTTTCTCAAGATGGATAAAAGCTGGGGTCTTGAAAAATTGAAGCATTCTATCAAAAAATAAATGTCCCATTCATCCAGCGGCAAAAAAAATGTATTGCTATTTATTTTACAAAAACAATTCTTCCATGGCTCTGTCCTTTAGGGAAAGGGAAGGAAAATGCCTGGACTTTGGTGCTGTGCACAAGGTGCCCATGAAGATAACCAGGAGCAGGTTTGGAGAGAGGAGCAGTGCAAAACCAAACCCTATTCCCTCTTCACCCACATGGGATCTCGCTGTGGCCACGCTGCGATGCAAATCCACAAAGCACCTTGTAAGCATCAGACATGCATCCTCATGGCTTTGCCAGGCACACGATGGGAAAGTTTTACTGCTTAAACTGCCACGGGAGTCCTGCAGTCCTCATTATTCCCAATATTTTGCCATTTGTTCATCGTCCTTGTGCCCTTCTGCACCAGGCAGCAACATCCCTGTGTATCAGCCTGCACCCGCTCCCTGCTCGCTGCAAAATTCCTCCGTTTTTAAGAAAATTTAATCGCTGCAGAGTTCCCACCAAAGCCCCAAGGAAGCAGCTGCTTGTGCTGCTCCCCCAGTGGAAGCAGCAAGTTCAGCTGCAGTTTGCAATGCAGTGGTGCTAAAACACACATTTAGCTTCCCCCAGAGGACAGACAGCAACGTTTCGCATAGGAGTGTGTGTAACATGACTGCGTCACACACAATTTTTGTGGCTATGATGCAAAAGTGTTTTTTTTTTTACTAGATTTTGTTTGATGCAAAAGGCTTGCTTTTTGTGAGCTTTTGCATTTTTTTGGCCTATGTGGGAATACAAAAACCCAGAGAAAACCCCATGCAAAACTAACGACAAGCAGGAGCCGTGTCCATGGGCGGCAGCAACAACCTTCCCTCCCCAAAACCCAGCACAAGTGACAGCCCCACGCTGCTCTCTGCATTTCCAGCCTGGAAACAGACGCAGGGGGTTGATGTCCCCAAACCCGGGCTGTCCCTATCAGCCACAGGGGACATTAGACATAATGCAGGCAGGTTGTGAAATGCAGCTTTCCAGCACTATTGCAATGGTGAAAATAACTGCTTTTCTAGAGGAAATACCCCCAGGCGCGTGGGAAGGGCGCGTTATCCCTGCAGTTTGCTGCCGTAACGCCGTTCCCTCCAGGAATCGGGCAGGGATTGCCGCGAAGCCGCGCGCGCGGCGCATCCGGACACGAGCGCTCGGCGATTAGAGGATTTTCCCCGCGTTGCTGGGGCTCTGTTAACAACGGGCAAAAATGCAGCAGAACAAAAGATTCTGCTAGCGGTCTATCTGTTTAAGTATTTATAAAGCAGCGATCTCTCAGGTGCCCGGCTCTTACTGTGGGTTTAAAAGATTATGATGCTCTCATACCGTAAAGGGGAGAATGAAGCAGCGTGCATAGGTTTAACCCCCAAAAGTATTTGCTGGTCTGTGTGGGCTCTCTGCAACCCAGGATTTGCTTTGGTGCCAGGGACATTTATGTCTTTTCCCATGTCCTTCCAACAAAAAGTGCTCCGGTAATAGGGATCACACTCTATACTGTGGTTTGGCTTGTGGCAGAGCAAGATTAATACATGAATTATGCTGCTCCCGGAATAAAGAAAAAAGGTTTTTACTTATTCATTTATTTATTTTCTGGTGGAGTGAGTTAGGTTTACTGAAAGCACGTGCAAATTGAAAAGTTTGCGTTTCTGGTTGCTTGTTGAAGCTAAATCTCAGCCTTCCTTTGGAAGGGGCCACACTCCAAGAGATGCTCTGGATTTGCAGAAGAGCCTGTAATTGGTTTCCTGTCTCTTTCCCCAAAAAATCAGCCTTTCGGATGAGCCTTAATGGTGCTCAACAGCAAAATGGATATCAGTGGGTTTGCAAGTAGCATGGAAATTTCTGTGGGAATTTATGGAGCGCTCCGATGTGCTCCATGGAGTGAACACATCCCGCTGGGAAACACAGCGATGCCCCTTCCCCTCCGAGGCAGCAATCCTTGGCTCAGCATCCCTGTCACTGCCGAGACCAGTGCACATCCAAGATTCCCACTGGGAGCAAGAGGACTAGGGGAGAAAGGGAATGAAACGGGAGCATGAAGCGCATCGAGCTGTGCGCACTGGTGGGAAAGCGGCTGGAAGGACCCCCCAGACGGTAGTATTTTCCCTCAAACACATAATTTCTGCACATGGAGTAGCAGGTAACAAGACGAATGATTTATTCAGCATGGAGAAAGCAGCTGTTCGAGGAAGGGAGGGAGTTTTTAGGCAACCGTGTTCAATTCCCAGGGATTCCCGCTTGCAAATAAAACTCTCACAGCTCGGCTTCCCATCCACAGCGTCGGGATGCACCGGCGTGCTCGGCCTTTCCCTCTGTCCTCACCTGCTTCCCTGGACTCATTGGACTCATTGGGGTTTGAAAGCAGATGTAGGTGCTGCCAGGCTGTGCCTAATGCACGTGGCCTCTGCATCATTTCTGAGCCGTAGAAATGCAGCGAGGGCCTCTCCAAGCTCCACATTTGCAACGACAGCAGCAGAAACGGCCTCGGTTGTGAAGCTGGTGCCTCGTGGGGTGTTCAGACGAGGTGGCCTCTGCAAAGTCCCCCTTCGTCCCGGGGCTGCCTCCCAGGGGTGCATCCAGAGCATTGGAATCAGCCCTGGGACATCCCGGCACGTTGCATCAGCCGCTCGGCATTCCTGCATGGTCCAGAATGCACAGCTCTCCTGCAAGGAGCTCGCTAATAGGCGTGATTAGCAATTAAGGAAAACATTATTGTCTGTCACATGGGGACTGGAGAAATGTTCGTTGCGAGCGTGACAGCGGTAGGGAAGGCTAAGGAAATATCAGCAAGACAATGTCAAGCGGGTTATCGTAGGCAGAGACATAATGATGAGAGAGGAAGGCAGCAGCGTGATCCATGGAACATGGTAATGAGCAGCAAGGCCAGCCAGCAGTGGATGCTCCGCATGGCACTTACTGAGGAAGATAATTCATCATCTGATATGGGCAGAAGTTCCTTCGGAAGATCTAGGAATCCTTTGATAAGCCAGCGAAAAAAAGAAACAAAACAAAATCAACCAAACCGTGAGCGTAAATAGTTCAGAAGGGAGCAAGCTCCATTTCTATCATGATGTCAGGTGGAAGAAGTGCTGCTCTTCCCCACTCATCCTCGTGCAAGGGCTTCCACTGGGGTACAAAATGTGTGAGGAGCTTTTAATAGAGCCCCTGGTCTGCAAGCAATGGGTACTTGTTCATTCTGCCAACAGAGAGGAGGTTTCCTGGTGAAAAATTACCCTTTCATTGCTGCTGTTCCCATGCAGGGAGATTTCCACTCTGTGCAAGCAGAAGAAGCTGCACTCATGAAAATCCCGAACTACAGGGACAAAACAGCTTGACAAGAGCAATTTTTTGCTTGCTCCACTGCAGACTGCAGCTACAGCCTTAGTCCCCTTTTCATACAAAATACTGAGCCAATACGTAGGAAAATATTTTTCCTTCGAGTGGCAAAGGCTGGGTTAGTTAGTTATGCTTAGGCGGCATCAGGATGCAATAGAGTCAAGAAAAACTCATTTCCTCTTGGGATTGTTGGAATAACAGGAGCAAAGGCTGCTCTTAAGAAGGACATTGGTAACCCTTAGTCGTGTTCTGACTGAGAAGGAGCATCTCCTCCGAAATCATGGAGAAATTCCCTTCTGGAGCGCATCACAAGCAGAGGCGCTGATGCAAATCTTGTTAAACCCACGGGCAGGCTTTTGCCCAGTCTTTCCCGTCCTGCTTCTCTATTTATTTAACATTAGCCAAGTTATTCAAGTGTAAGTTAAGAACCAGTGGATTATAATAAATATTTATTGAAGTTTAACAAATCTGTGAGACCTGTGTGTGTATTAATCCTCATTATGAGTACTGTCAGTTGACGCTTAACCTACAGGAGCTGTCTTCTGCGTTTATTATATTAAATACATATTGGTGATGGCTAATTTGCAGCATTAGCAGAATGCATTTGTGTCACATCCCATATTCCCTGTCCTTGTAGGCTCCTCTCAGCATCCAGCCACCAACCTCCGATTTTCCAAGGAGTCCAACCACTACCAGAACTAGTGTTTCTTTGCATGCATCTACCTTGGGATTGCAACTTTCCAAGCATTGCACTGGATTTTTCCTTGATTTTTGTGCTTGAACTGAGCGTGCACCCAAGTACATGTGCAACGAGGTGTGTGTCTATCCAAAAGCAGAGGTGAGGGCTGTTGTTCTGCAAAAACTGCATCCTAACTCCATTAGAAACAATGGTAATTATTGTGTGACTCACCTTAACGCTACCATATTATATCCTAATGACTGTTCGGTTAATTCATTTTTACGGGCTACGTCCTGGAAGGAGTTTCAGAGCGTGGTGCTAATGTCTTGGAAATTAAGAATGTCCACGGGCCCATCCGATGATTTGTATCCCGCGGCACGGCGATGCTCCTGGCTCCAGCAAGGAGGCCGTGAAATTAAAAGGGACTTAGAGGAGCCCTCCAAGGTTGCCCTTGTTGAGCGGCAGCAGGAGATGCAACCGAGACCTTCCTGGAAGACCGAAGTCAGTGTTATCAGATGCAGAAGAGAGACCAAATAACCTCTGGGTTAATGAGAGATAACGAGCAGCTCTTGCTCGTGCCTGAGCCTCCCGCTCCGCTCCGCTGCTTGCATGGGAGGGCTCCTTCGCTGTGTTGTCTTTGCGGTACGTTCTGCCCATAATTTACTCAGGGACAGTGTTTTGCAAGGTGCAAATTGCCTCTCTCAAGGGAGGACTTGGCTTCAGAGCGAAGTCGCTGCCGCTCTCGGGCAGTTTGTAGCTCTCCAGCCCTCCGCGCCGATCACCGCGGGGATTTTTGGAAGGTCACTGCGAAGCAATAATTTCATCTAGCGATTTTATCTTCTGCCTCTTAGCAAGCGTTGTTGTTTTCCCTCCCGCTGCTTGGGATGGTGACAAATTTTAATGTCAGCATCAAATTACCCGGTGTGGTCCTAGCCCGGCCCCTGAGCCGGGAGCTCTGCTGGGACGCGGATTGGAGCCCGTTGTCGCTCTCAGCAGAGCCCAGCACCATGTGAGCATCCGAGAATAAATTTCCCTCTTCCCTTAGAGGTGGTCCCTGGAGATCATCTCTGCAGGCAGCAGGATTTTCCCCTCCGCAGGACAAACGGTGCCATTCACAGGGAAAAAAAAATATGTTAATTCAGGAGAGCTTCATGCCAGAACATCTCTGCGTGCAGATCAGCCTGGGCAGCCTGACAGCAACACGGTGCTCCGGCAAGTCATGTTCAGCAGCTCTGGAGAAATGACTTGCATTTCTGGAGGCCCTAGCAAAATAAAACACTTTTTTTTTTCTTTTTTGATTTTTTCATCAAATTTTCATCAATTTTTTTTTTACAAGGCCATAGTGCAATTTTACTCTTAAGAAGAAAAAGACATTTGGATTTCAAATAACTATCCTCAGGTACTAATAATTATTTTAAGGTGGGTCAAACCTGTTGCCTGAAACCCTTGGCTGTGTTCCTTTGATACAACCCGTTATCCAACAAATGGTTTGGTGTAAACTGGCGTGTATCTTTTAGAGGAGAAAGCTGGATTGTGGCAGATGATAATACTGGTTTTTGAAGGACTTCTCCTATGCAGCACCTATAGTGTGAGGCTGAGGAGGGGGATTGAGGCTGGAGATGCTTTGCAGAGGGGCTGCAAGGAGCCCTCCATCCCTGGGAGCCCAGGCAGGACCATGCCAGAACAGCAGCCCTTTCCCATGGGAAACAGCCCAAACCACGGTCAACCAGCTGCCTCCATCACCTACCAGCTAGGACGATATTTAACCCAATGTGGCTTAAATCCCAGCTCACACCCTCTCATCCATGAGGACACGGAGGTCACTACCAGCAGTGACATCTGCCACCCCCATGTGGGACTTCGTACCCCTGCACAGCGACTTTCACACCCCTAACAGGACACGCACCTTCATTCTGGAGTGTTTTCGCAGCCCTTGGAGCGCTATTAGCAAATTATTTTGTCCAACATGTCCTAAAGGTATTAGTTATATTTACTGTTGTGCCAAATAGCTGTTTCTTTCTGGTTTGGCAAGCAGCAGCCCATTCAGGAGAGGAGATAATTGCCTGGCTCGATATCCGGTCTATTTTCTACCCAATGATGTTTTCCCTTTTTTGAAAAATTGATGATCGATCAGTTACATTAAAGATCACCAGATGTGATATGTATACCACATACTACATTTATTTCCGTAGGAGAGGAAAGCATTAAGCTCTGTATCGTTCCAGAGGGTACTTCTAGTGCAAAACTCAGCTATATTAATAGGACTAACCATCAAAATGCACGGGGCAAATTAAACTAAGACATATTGCAGGCTACTACATAAAAGTCACACTGGAGCCTTCAGCCTGCATTATATTCTCATGCAGTTCAAGCTGAGCCCATCTTTTTGGCTCAGAAATGTTTACATTCTTTTTGGA
The DNA here is from genome assembly GCA_034781795.1 of Crypturellus tataupa. Taxonomy (NCBI): domain Eukaryota; kingdom Metazoa; phylum Chordata; class Aves; order Tinamiformes; family Tinamidae; genus Crypturellus; species Crypturellus tataupa. The sequence continues at coordinate 1,549,371 of JAWLRI010000863.1, read as the reverse complement.
GAGCCAATAAAACTGTGTTTAATGATATTCACATGAAAGGTTGTACGAGCTTTTTTGCTTGATGGCACCCAAGACAACTGGGCTTTAAGCACAGAACTTTCCAATGCTGCTCGAGTGCAAATAACAGTGTTATCTCTGCAGGACAGACCGGCCATGGAAGCAAAGCTTTTCCTCTTTTCCGAAAGAATCACAGAGATTTAGAAGCCGTTTCACTTCTTTCGGTCCCCTTTCAAGTTTTACATTGTATATTAATAACTATGTCACCCTGTACAAAGAGAAGGATGTTCGTTCCCGTGTTAATTAAAGGAAATTGCTGCGATGGATAACATCGACTAAGCAGAATTCAATGATCTTGCGTCCGCGGCTCCAAACGCTGCTCTGAGTGTATTGAGCTAAAAGGAAGCCCTCGTCTTCCCCAACCTGCGTCCGTCACGTTGGGTCCTCCTGCAAGATTGTTAGTCCCACGTCCTCACCCCCTACGCTCAGCCTATTAATTTCTCCTGTGCTGGCCCTGAGAACAAGCTGGCCAGGAGGCCGGTAACGCATCTCCAGCGATGGAAGAGCCATCACTTTGATGTATCCCAAGAAAATCCCCCTGGAGAATGATGCTTCTTGGAGTTCCCATCAGCAGCCTTGGCCGTTCTCCAGGATTTCTCCTGGATCTGCAATCAGCTGCAATCAGCCCCACTCCTGCCTGCTATCTGCATCGCCCAGGCGGCGCATCCCGCAGCACAGCGGATTTTCCCAGCGCTCTATCTCATATCTTTAAGCAGCCCAGGAATGATCCCTTAAGATTTTATTTCTCCCTCTCCCTTAGAGTTAGCTGTGGACATAATTAAGACCTACAGTTAAAGTTACTCCATTGGAAACCCGGAATATTATATCGTCCTTTGTGCAAGAAAGGAATTAAAGAAATGGATTTGGCCTTGATTTTTTCATTTGAACTTCTCTGCTTGAGGTGCACTTTTCTATTACCTCTGCGACTCTGCCTTCGTTGTGTTATTAAAAGAAAAGTAATTTATGACTGCCAGTCTTGAAGCCTCTAATTATTTCTGGCTGTGCATCACAATTATTAACGGAGTATCCCCTCCTTCCTCTAACGGGATGAAAGACATTCATCCTCCTTCGGGTGAGACACTCCCAGGTAGCCAAATCCCCCCTTTTCCAGCCACAGCAGCTAAGAGCAGTGACACTTTCCCCGTGTGACGTGTTATTTATTGCTGGCTCAAGCCAAACATTGCATTTACTTTACTGCAGGGGAGCTGAACCACAGTCACAGGTTACTCAAGGCTGGTTTTTAGCACCAGGACGAGCGCAGCACCTGGCTCTGGGCACGTTCTCATTCAAAACCATGGAATAAAGTGTCACTCAGCATGAACCCCAATGTCAAAATATCACTGCTCTTCTCTTCTCTTCTCTTCTCTTCTCTTCTCTTCTCTTCTCTTCTCTTCTCTTCTCTTCTCTTCTCTTCTCT